>JAQZBX010017934.1:0-35102 GCA_029593785.1 Cabassous unicinctus | reverse complement strand
CTGGGACCTTGTACATGGAGAGCAGACACTCAAACACTTGAGCTATATCCGCTCCCCTCAAATGCATCTTAAGAAATATCAGAGCTGGAAGAAACAAACAAAATGTCTGTGAATCCTTATATTTAGAATTGGTTTAGAAGACTTTGTTCTAAAATAAGCTTATTTCACTGTAAATGATAAATGAAAACAACCCAATGGGCCAGTATAAATGACAGCATTTATGTGCAAGAAAAAACAAAGGTTTTAAAAGCAAAGCATCTCTTCCTTCTGATCATGCAGGGGTAACAGAATCGAGCTGGTGAATCTAGTTGATGTATTAGGAGGGAATGGCGGAACAGGGTGGGGAGGAGGGGAGGAGGCAAACTCTCACCAGAATAGAAAGATATAAAACTATAATAAAAGGAAGTTGAGATGCTTTGCTCTTTTCTCAAGATGCCAGAAAGCAGAAAGACATGCTAAAAAATAAAAAGTAATGAAACTCTTGAAGAAGAGTAAAACTAAAGATCTTTAAAAATCAAATCCTATTTCCACATGTTTAATGGTAAGCACAGACATTTAAAAACAAAGGTAAAAATATTGCAATAAAAACAGGGAAAAAAAATCAAGGCGCAAATAAAGAAGTCTGCATAGGCAGAGACTAGGTTATCAGGACAGAGAGAAGGTCAAGTAGGAATCAGAGGACAGCTTGTCATAGAATGTTCCAGAAGATAAGAAGTTAGTGGTAAACTTGAGTAAAAACAGATTGATGAAGGTGATGCTGGAAGGATATTGCAAATAATAGAGTTCTTGGGGAAATTGTTTCCAAGGATTTTACAGAATTTTAATGAAAGTCTTCTATGTGCCGGGTACATTTATCAGATTACCTAATTAAAGTTTTTTTCCTTAACATTTTTTTTTATTAGAGCAGTTGTACATTTGTAGAAAATAATTTAAGTTTTAATACTGTGTGTTGCTAAAGCCATGTAATTTAAATTTTAAAAAGTGTGTTGCTAAAGCCACGTAATCGTTGTGTGGCAGAGCTGTGGTGAAAACATGACCTCCTTCCAGCACACAGTGGTCTTAATTCTGTTTCACAGCCGCCTCCCCTCTGCCAGATTAAAGGAAGGCCCTGACAGGGTGGGGGTACTGATTAAACCGTTAAATAACGCTTTTCTAGAAGTGTGCGCACGACAAGTTTGGGCAGAGCCACCCAATCTTATCATTCTCTGAGGCTGCCTGAGCTGTTTTAGCTGCCTTTTCAATGGCATGCAAAGGACAGTTGAAGTTATAAGAAAATGAAAGAGGCGCTCTTCTGCAGTGGAGAAGAGATTGGGCTCTGGAGTGAGGCAACTAGTTTGTGATATCTCTAAGCCTCAGCTGCTTCAGCTATAAAACAGAAATAAATCGTGAGGACGAGCATTGGTGTTGCACAATTCCTTGCACATCAAAAGAACTCAATATGTATTAGGAATGCCAGTGATATTTAGGTAAAGGATAAAGCTGGTGGCCACTGGCATTTCTGAAGACTGATACCAAAGGGTTTCAGGAATCCTATTACCAAGCGTGGCTTGAAGAGCAGGGGCTAGTTTCTAGTTATCTAGTTGTGCTGTGATGGGGGACTTGAGGAAATTGTACAAATATGGCACTGCCCCTTATTTATCATGAACTGGTTAAAGATGATGTGAAGCTCCAAAGCAGAAAAGAGCAACTTTCCTAAAGAAGGAAGCAGGAAGGAGAAATAAGTGCTGCTCGTGGGTTCTAGGAAATTCTTCATTGGCTGGAGAGGATTGTGGGAAGAGAGAGAAGGCAAGGTGGAGTGGTACGGAAAGGGCTTCTAGACTCTTCTTGCAAGGACAGGGAAAGAGGAGAGCCAATGCATCATGTCAATAAAACTTAAAATTCTCTGGGCCAGCAGGAATGTGGAAACTTCTTAGATGTAAAAGAGATAAGAGAAGTGAATATAGGAGGAGAGTTGATCATAACAAAATAAAAAGACTGAAATTAGAACTTAGGGGGTTGAATGGAAAAGAATATTTGACTTTGCAAGAAAGTAGTAGACAGCAGTTGGGGAAGGTTTAGTGGCAGATAAAAATGGCAAATATGTGCAGGTCTATTATAATTAAACCTCTATCCAACAGCAGGAAGGTCAAAGAAGACACCTGAAAAAGTACTTATGGAAAAGGCTTATAGCCTTTGCAAGGAAGATGTTAAAGAAATCCATGGCAGTAAGGGGTGGGTGGGGGAAAAGGGCGTCCCAAAGAACTCTATGACATATGGTTGGGGACATAGCCATATACACATGGGGCAGTGAGCATACAATGAAAGCAGTCATGGCGTCAGATATTTTGAATCCACAGCTCCACTTCTGCGGGGCGAGTCCCTTCTCTCTGCTCCTTGGTTTCTCTGCTTCTGAAATGGGGTTAACTGTGCCTGCTCTGACTGGAACCGCCACAGAAATGGGAGGAAAGGATCATTGTAAATGAACGCTAAGCCTGTGAACACGAGGACTGAGAGAGTTCAGCAGGAAGGCATACTTCCTTCTCCTCAATCCAATTTTTTCGCAGTCGGAAAATCCAGGGACCAAAGAAGGGGCTGGTTGCCTTTGCAGACCATCGGTGTGGCCTCTCAAGCCAGCTGGGGGGCCGGCAGCTCTGGGGCACATTCAGGAAATGGGGAGTAAAGCAATGGAGTCGGAGGAGCTGCCCCGGGACATCCTAGGCTGGAAGGTAGAATACCCCACATCCCGAAGGCCTTCCTGGAGCCCCTGTAGGCAGCTCAGCTGAGTTAACATGCTTTGAAGCCCTTGAGAAGAGGCATCACGGTGGAGGGGTGAGATGTGGCTGGAATTAGACAACACAGGGTTTAGTCTTGACTCTGCTACTAACCAGGTTATGTAACCGAGTCAATCCGGGATGACAATAACAGCTCTAACTAATTCAAGGGTTGCGCTGAGAGCTCGCTAACCAATCCTTGATGCCCTCGTTTGCTCTTTAAACATATATTGAGCACCGACTGTGTGAGGAAGCAAACAGACCGCCTAACTTCAAGCACGGGAGACAGAAAGGTGGACAGGAAATTCACAATTCCTCCATGGTAAAGGCCACCTGCGTTTTGTATAAAGTGAAGGCAGGAGGGACCACCTGGGAGGGCAGGGCTGCTTCACGGAGAGGAGGTTGTATTTGGATGAAGATGCAATCACGGTGCCAAGAAAGGGAGAGGGGGGAAGAAAATGGTCTGAGAAAGCCTTGGAGGTGGGAGCGGGGTTGTTGTTTCCATAGACAGAGAGGGAGGAGAGAGAGTACAGAGGTGGGTGTGTGGGAAGCCGGCTATGGAGGCCTTGACTCTGGAGGAAGCTGGGATTTGGGGACAGGGGTGGCCTTCCTGCCTGCTGCTTCGGGCCATTCCAGGCTCTGCCTCTGCTGGCCTCTTGTTGGCGTGCCATTGCCATTCTTTCCTCCACCCTTCTCTGAGGTGGCCCCTGGGCCTCTCACCCGAACACGGCAACACCCAGGGTTCCTGTCCAGAGGGAACCCCATCTGGTGCCTTATGGACTGTGTGCTGCAGACCCGTTTGGGCCTGGGGCTCCTGGGAGGCAGGCACCGAGCTCCACAAGGAGGCTGCATCTGGCCATCCCCGTGAATGTGCCACGGCTGGTTCCGAACAGCCTTCTCTGTTCAAAAGAGCTCCAGCTGGGTGGCAGAGTGGCTTGTGCCTGTCCACTTTTCCCCCTGAAGCTGGTACACTGAGGACCCTCCCCAGTGGGCCCTCCCCTTGCAGGGGACAGAGCCTTCCCAGGGGTAACCAGGAGGCCCCTCCTTCCTGCAGGTGATCGGGGCATTGCCGCAGCCCTGCCTGGTCGACACGGTAAGGTGTGGTCATGGCAGAGCCGAGAAGGTCTTGTGCTCCCAGTTCCCATTGTTGTGAACAAGTTCAAGGCCATACCCTTTCGGTCTCCACCACGTCAGCATCTGCCAGGACAAGCCTGAGGAGGGTGGGCACACTGGAGAGGGAGGCCTCGTCTTGTCCTGGGCCCCAGCCTTTGCTGGACCCCGATCATTGGACCTGTGGCCCCAAAGTTATAAGCATCATCCTATTTCCTTTCTCCTCTGACCACAGACATTCTGGTCTCTCTCTCACTCCTGCCCCTGTGTCAGATCCAAGGATAGTTTCCTTCTGCCAGAATACCTCTTGTGTTAAAAAGTGCCTAGCCGGGAGTGATGTAGCTCAAGTGGTTGGGCGCCTGCTTCCCATGTATAAGGTCCCGGGTTCTACCCTGGTACCTCCTAAAAACAAAACAAATGAAAAAGCCAACTCTCTTTGGGGAGCAAATGTAGTTCCGTGGTTAAGCGCCCTGCTTCCCATGTACGAGGTCCTGGATTCAATCCCCGGTACCTCCTAAAAACAAAAACAACAACAAAAAAAAACTGCCTAGGACTTGGAAAGGCTACGTATGTGAAGCTCTGGGTGGTTATTCATTTATCGGATGGTCAGCTAGCCCAGGCCCAGAGCGCCTGTTGGAAGGGACGTCTGAAGAAGGTTCTCACGTTGACGAAGATGGTAAAACTGATCCCTCAAACACTTTTCCATTTAATTCTCACCATAGCCCTGTAAGGCCTAAGGGTCTGGCGTTATTAACCTCTTTTAATAATTGACAAGACTAAAGCTCAGAGATCTGCAATCTCCTCTAAGTGCCAAAGCTGGCAAGCACTAGGGCCAGACTCAGCACTCAGGCCTTTGCCTCCGGATCCAGTCCTCTTCGTCTTGGGCCCAGCAGCTTAGCTTCTCAGTCTCCTGTCCTCTTGGTCACCTGCCACCCTCCCTTTCTCTACCCCTTACACTCTTACCCAGAAGCTTGGGGCATTTTCTAAAATGTCTTTTTTTAAAATTGTTGTAACATTTAACATATATGCCATAAAATTTATCACTTGAACTATTTTAAGTGTACAATTCAGTGGCATTCATTATACTCATAAATTGTGTAACCATCACCATCCATTACCAAAACTTTCCCCCAAACTCTGTCCTCATTAAGCAATAACTCCCTGGTAATGTGTAATCTACTTTCTGTCTATGGATTTGCTTGTTCTGGGTATTTCATATAAGTGGAATCACAATATTTGTCCTTTTGTGTCGAATTTCTTTCATTTAATACAATGTTTTCAAGGTTCATCCATGTTGTAGCATATGTGAGAACTTCATTCCTTTTTATGGCTGATTAGTATTCCCATGTATTCATCTGTCAATGGACACTTGGATTGCTTCAACCTTCTGGCTATTGTAAATAATGCTGCAATGAATGTTGGTGAATGCATTATCTTGGAGTCCCTGCTTTCTGTTCTTTTAGGTATATACCTAGGAGAGGAATTGCTGGGCCATGTGGTAAATCTATGTTTACCTTTCTGAGTAACTGCAAAACTGTTTTCCTCATTTTTAATTCCTTTCATTTGAACAACTGAAGAGTCAGAAGAATCTTCCTACAGGGTTACCTATAAATATCAGAAGAGGTGAAAGGAAATGCTCTCCTACCTAGCTTGCCACAGGTCTGAAAATTTCTGCCATTATAAACTTTACGTGGAAAGAAGATAAACTCTGCTTGCTCCCTGATTTTCCTGGGTGAATTTTGACTTGTGTCTTTGTTGGAAAATGCCTTATCTCTGAGGACGCCTTTCCGAGGATTTAGACTATTGCTCTGGCCACACTGCCCTCTCCTAAGCAAGCCTCAAATCCATCACGTCAGAGGCCAAACAAGGCCAAGAGAGCATCGTTCCATGGCCTGGAGATCTGTCCTTGCCACTGTCAACATGTGTCAGATACAGAAACTTTTCTTTTTAAGCCAAACACACGAATCCCTGGTCTTAGGCAATATGACATACAATGTCATGGTGTAACTGCACCATTCTGGGACTGGGGCCTCAAATAACTTCCCACATGTCTGCTTGGGCCCCAGATATTCTATGCTTTGCTCCTTGAACAGGCTACGAGTTTCTCTAAAAGTGGGCTTATAAGCTTACTTAACATTTATGAAACTTCCATGTATGCTAAATGCTTCCCGGGATATGCTAAAAGACCATAATTGCAACTTAAAAAAAAAAAATTAAGACCTACAAACATATCTGCTATGGCCTGCCCATTTAGGGACATTAAAAAGACAATCCCTCAGATGTGACTAAATGGAGGGAAAGAAAGAACCCTGCTGAACCTCTCCTCCCCACTGCTCACTTGGTATTGGGGAGTCTGTGGTCACATCTTCCCTTCTGGTCTGGAAGCACCAGGAAACCATGACTTGTCTCTGAACTCTCCAGAGAAAGCCAGGCCCACAGTAGCAAATCTGCAGAAGGAAGTTAGGGGAAATTCAATTCTCACCAAGAGGATATTATTCTTTTGCAAGATCCCTGGAATGGAAACACAATCTTTTTAAAAAATTTTATTTGGTGGTGACTCTCTTATTTGGCTCCCTTCTCTCAAAAATAAGCTCTTTGAAGCTTGGGATTGTGAAGAAAATAAATGAGTTATTATTGAAATAGGAGATATTCAGCAAATAAAGGCTTTTAAAAGATATTTTATCCAATTTCGTATACATATATATGTATAATGACCATATCATACATTCTTTTTTTATCGTCTTCCCCTTTTCACTTAGTTTCCTGCTTCCCTGAGTATCAGAACCTCCCCAAACCATGGAAGTACTTGGACATTTGCTCGTACTCATATAATCCTATTATTAGTTTTTTTTTTAAAAAGATTTACTTATTTATTTATGCCCTCCCCCATTGTTTTGCACTCTCTGTGTCCATTCACTGTGTGTTCTGTGTCTGCTTGTTTTCTCTTTAGGTGGCACCAGGAACTGATCCTGGGGTCTTCTAGAATGGGAGAGAGGTGCTCAATCTCTTGAGCCACCTCAGTGGTCTGCTGCATCTCTGATTGTCTCTCCTCTGTGTCTCTTTTTGTTGCATCGTCTTGCTAAGCCAGCACTCCTGTGTGGGCCAGCACTCTGCGCTGGCCAGCTTGCCTTCACCAGGAGGCCCTGGGAATCGAACACTGGACCTCCTATATGGTAGATGGGAGCCCAATCGCTTGAGCCACATCTGCTCCCCCGTTATTAGTTTTAATACATGACATGTTGCTGGATTATCTAGAAAAATGCTGTCAAATTTGACCTTTCGCCAGCAATGTAGGGTGTAGATTTTATCACATTTTCTTCAATAACAGATATTTTAGCTAATTTAATTTTTGCCTGCCAGATTGGGTATAAAATGATACCTCATTTTTATTTTAATTTTCATTTCCTTGTCTACTACTGAATTTTAGTATCTGTCAATATATTTGTTGGCCATTTGGATTTTGTCTTCTGTGAACTGTCTCTTCATATTCTTTGCCCATCTTTTATTGAATTGTTGTGCTTTTTTAAACAAATTAAGAGCTCTTCATATAATAAACCACTTGTATAGCTATTATTTTCCCCCAGATCTATTATTTGTCTTTATTTGTTTTGTTTTTTTTGCCATTCATGTAAATTTTTTTATTTTCATACAGTCAAATATGTTTACCTTTTCTTTTCTTTTGTCTAGGTTTTCAGAATTATTTAAATGTATTTCTGCTATCTTACCTTTCACTTTTGGCATCCATTTACTTGCATTAATTCCTTAGACCCAACCCCCCCAAAGGGTTTTTGTATATATGTGCCAAAGTAATTAATGTGATCATTATAAGCAGATCACTTATGTCTCCATGTAAAACAGGTGTATTGTTCCTTTGCATCCTGAAACTCTGGCAAGATGGTGAAGAAGCCATAGTTCAACCTATCTCTTCTGGCACTCGTTGTCCCACCTGTCACCTCCCTCCCCTGTGCCACCACCTGCCCCTCCAGAGACCTAGACCCTACTCTTCCCACTCCACATCCCAGCTCTCCCACTCTCCCCCAACCAATCTCCCGGCTGTGCCCACCCCCCACTCCTTACTGCTAGGTCCCCAGTGGGGTGCCTTGCCCACAGATTCCCTAAAATCAGTCCCTGGTCTGATGCCCAAAGAGACTGGAGCACATCTAAAGTTTCCACAAGTCTTTTCTTGAGAAGGCACTTTCTTAATTCTTATCTTTGATAAAAATGGTAGATTGTGAATAAAATAGAAGGTAGTCAGTTTTAAAACACATCCTTAACTTGGGAAAATACAAAGTGGGGAGTTAAGGTGCTTTAATTGTGTGTGTGCTCATGCGAGAGAGAGAGACAGACAGACAGAAGTGTAGTACTAAGTATTGTCAGCTTCTATGGGGCAGGCGGTTGCCATGTGGACACCCTGAAAATGCACTGTCCACCCCATACAGGACACTTCTGACCCACCTGGTGTGGCCATTTATACAGAGAGGAGGTCATGTTTGTATAGAGATCCCACTACTCTATTGGCTGATTCTCTTTATGGCAGAAGGAAGGGTAATGTTCCAGGGGTGTGGGGTTGAAGAGGCTTCTTGTGTTCCCCCAGCTAACCTAAGTTAACGGAGAGACTGATGGGATGACCACTGCTATGTGAGCCTCACACTGTCCCAAGCAGTGCATGGGACATTGGGTGGGTCACAATAACTCCTCCAGATCCTGGTTTGCTCCCTTCCTTTACTTAGTTTTTTTTTTTTTTTTACCAGATGGGTGGAACTTGTAGTGACAAGAGACAAGAGGGAGAGATGCTGCTACATGTCTGCATATGATTCTCTGTGAACCCCTACTTTTATCCAGTGTCCAGGCTTATGGCAACCATGATGATTCAGAATATTGTCCTCAATCCAGAACTATATTAAGAGCACTGAGCACCACCCTCAGAGCAATTGAGTCATCATTAAAGCTACTGACTTATAAGCTTGGCTAATTGTTTTTCTTGGCAACTTTGAGCTCCATCTTAAGTTGCATCAATAATAGCCATGATCTAGCAATCCTTTGCCTAGGTATATACCCAAAAGAATTGAAAGCAGAGACTCAAACAGATTCTTGTACACCAATGTTCATAGCAGTATTATTCACAATGGCCAAAAGGTGGATACAATCCAAGCGTCTATCGACAGATGAGTAGATAAATAACATGGTGGTATATACACACAGTGGAATATTGTTCAGTCATGAAAAGGGCTGAATTTCTGATACATGCTACAACATGGATGAACCTTGAAGACATTTTGCTGAGTGAAAGAAGCCAGACACAAAAGGACAAATATTGTAGAATTTCAATTACTTGAACTACCCAGAAACTCCTAGAGACAGAGAGTAGATTCAAGGTTACTAGGGGCCAGGGTAGGAGAAAATGGGGAGTTACTGCTTAATGGGTACAGAGTTTCTATTTGGAGAAATGTGGGAAAATTTTGGTAATGGATGGTAGTGATGGTCGCAAGATGCTGTGAATGTAACGAATGCCACTGAATTGTACACTTAAAAATGGCTAAAATGGTAAATTATATTTGTTATCACAGTAAAATGAAATAAATAGATGAGATTAAATTGAAATGCTATGAAATGAAGAGGAGCAGAGGGCATTCTGACATGGAAGAGGAACAGATGACCACAAGTAGGAGGTAGGAATGTCCAACTTGAATAATTACAGCAAAGAAGGGCGGTCCAGTGTTTGGCAAACAAACCCTACATAAGCCTCTATGGGCAGTGTGACATTATGACAGACCCAATGGCCAGATTGATCATCTTTAACCATGAGAATTATATCCCAACTAAGTTGTTTTAAATGATGGAAAATAAATCACGTAATGTACTTTAGAAAGCTTTTCACCCAAGATGGTTAGAGTTAAAATGCTTGGTGCTTAAAGAGATAAGTTTGTCATCTGGAAAAATATCTCATTCAAACCCCTTCTTGTTGAACGTGCTGGATACCTGGAGTGTTGCTGTCCCAGGGCATGGGTATGTGTGTGGACTGACAAAGAGGGCCCAGGTCTGGGACAGGCAACAAGGTGCCTCCTGCCAAGTTCCCAGGTGTGTCCTTAACCGAAAAGAGTGGGGAAGCCCTGTTCTTGCCAACTGAACTAACCAGTCCAGGCGAGGTACAGGCGTTGAGTAAATAACAGCCTACGCCAGCAAACAGTTCCAAGTGCAGGGCAAAGGCTTCTCCTTATCCTAGAATGCAGAAACTTGTATTTTGTCTTCTTTGAACATAATTCCCATGAGAGTAGGGTCTCTGCCTTTTGGTCAGTTGACTCCTCCCCACTTGTGGCTTTAAATGGTTGTAGCCCAAGAATCACACTATTGATTGGACTAGGTCTTACATGGAATGGTGAACTAGAATGTCCGATTCCTCAAAATGTGATCATATTCTGTAGAATTATGTTTCTCTCTCGAATTCATTCAACCAATATGGAGCACCTACTATGTGGCAGGCACGAGGAGTGACATGTGAGCAAGACAAATGTTGTCTGTATCGGTGAAACCAAGGGTTCCCACCCTAGCTTGAGGCATTCTGAGAGTTTAAAACTGCAGTCCTGGTCTCTTTAGGGATATTTATCTTTTAACCTGGAAGAAAATGCCTTAGAGGAAATGGAAATTTGCCGTAGTGCCTAGCAGAGTGTAGGCTTGTGGTGAATGGATGAATAAATAATAGTAATAGTAATAGCTCATATTTATTGAGTACTTACTCTATGCCAGGGACTCTCTGCAGCTCATTTAATCCTCACAACCACCCTCTAAGTTTGGTACTATTATCATCTTCTTTACAGTGGAGGAAACTGATGGCTGGGGAAGTGAAGCAGCTTCCCCCAAACTACAAAGCTATTAAATCGGTAAAGCCAGGACCTCAACCCACAGCTGTCTGATTCCAACGCCTGTGTCCTTAACCACACTTCTCTATTGTCTCTTTACAGGGAACTGTGTTGCGTTTAGAGGTACATTCAGAAAGGGGGCTGGGGACCAGCTCTGTAAAGACTCAGCCCTCTGCCAAGGCAGCACAGTTGGCCGCCCCTTCTACTGCTCATTATGAGAGGAGGTCGCGATGGAGAACGATCTCTGTGACCCTGCGGCTCAGCAACACTTTTTGATTCATCAGCTCATTTTTGTCTTATGCAGTGATTTCTCCACACAGGCTTCATTCTAATTTCACTGAAGGTGGGCTTTCCCTGAGGAAGTCCAGGGACATGAACTGGGAAGAAGGAAAAGAATGCTTTGAAAGCCTCAGTAAAGAATGTGCTATGTTCTACTCTGTCCGAAAGCAGTATATATGTGAGGAGCCTACCATCTCAGGGCAGCAGAGTGTTGTGCCTGGTTCACTCCAAACCCCCCGGAAGTGGACTGTGGAACACATTGTCTATAAAGCCTTCCTCTCATACCTTCTGCCTCCCAAACGTTTCACAGAAGATGGAAATATGCTGCAACTTGCTAACTTGCCTGGTCCACACAAAGTCTTTAAGAGGTGTTAACCATGGTCATTTATGGACTCGGAAGTATGTTGTTCTTCCTTTGTATCTTGATGTTGATAGGACTTAAGGTTGAAGGTTCACATTTGCCTTTTCACTCCTTCATGCCTGGTGGATTGACTGTAAATAAATTGTCAAATGTGTCCTACACACACACACACACACACACCTAAACACGCCATGGTCAAATGCCACGGAGGCTGGCTCTGGCATGAGGGCAAAATGGTGTCCAGCAAGTCAGAGAAGGGATTCTATTCTCTGTTCAGTGCTCCCAGACCTGTTCTACTGGTTTCTCCAAAGTGTTCAGTCCACAAAAACCAAACAGTAAAAGAAGCACTGGAGCGTATTTTTATTTCTGGGTCAAACTAGTGTGAGAGTGGAGTTGGCTTTAGCCATTCGTTCTACATGCCTGAGCAGGAGGACAAGCACCCCACGCCTCTCCTCCCACGGCTCACGAATGGCCACTGAGACAGGCAGTCAGGTGGTGGAAATTTCTTCCCTTTCTGTGAGCAGCAGTGGCTTGCTGCCTCACTAAATGCCCTCAATCATTTATCCAGCATGTCATGGACAGCCTTTCATCCTTCCTGTACCATCTGCAGAAGTCTTCCACCTCCTTAATGAAAGCAACCGTTTTCTCTAGGACCATTGTCATTTTCACTAGGGACAGTTGGAGTTTCCATTGCAATGTTGTCAGGGAGATAAGCTGAGAGAGGAGCCAGGAAAGGGACCAGGTTTTGGGGAGGAGAGTCGGCTTCTCCTGATAACACCTTTTTCCTCTCTGCCAATCCACATCCTTGCCGTTCTCACTTGGCTCCAGGTGTTCCTTCTTAGCCCACCTGCCTCTTCCCACTCAGCTCCTTGTGCCCAGTATGCTGCCTTTATCCCCCTCACCCAAAGGCCAGGGGAGATGGCCACCAGAGCTGGGACTGGCCCTGGGAGCAGTCTTTCCTTCTTTCTTGCCAGTCTTCCCATGCAAGCTTCTCAAGTGGGCCCTAGTTGACTCAGCTGTGGGACACTAAGCAAGTGACTGAACCTCTGCAGCCTTGGGCTCTTGCCCAAATGAGCAGTTAGCCCTGCTCCAGGTAGCACACTGGGTGGTTTGGAGGCATTACAGGGATGTGGCCTGAGCATGTGCTTTAACTCTGGAGATACCCATGCACAGAAGGCATTACTACTTCCCAATCACGTCCTTTATGTCTCCTCTCAAGAGCTGGTTCTGGCCTCTCCACCCAGCCTGCTGGTGATTACATGGAGGAAGAAAAGGAGCTTGATTAAGCTTGATTAGGTTTTGGCAACAAATACCATGTTGTCCTCCTTTTCCTGACCCCTGGTTTGACCGTGTCAAACACCCTATTGTTATAGTGACTCATCCATGGTTGATGAGTGACTGATCAGATGCCATGATGCTGACCCATGAGGGGGTCAGCATCCTCCTACCCTCGACCACTTGTGTAAACTTGAGGCTGAGCCATTGCAGCTGAGCACTTGCTCGCTTAGGCAGGAGGCTGGGTGGTAAAGACTAAAGAAATGACGCTCAATGTTTATGCATATTCTGAAAGGAGAAAGCTGCATTAGAGAGGAAATGGGATCCCAAAAGGCAAACTGAGGATTGAGAAATTCTAAATCAGACATCGAAATCTCTGCCCAAATTACTGTGTGGCCTTGGACATATGATTTACCTCCTGGAAACTCCCTCTCTGCATCCAGAAAATGATCATCATTATTAGTAATTCTTATCTTTCTGTTTCAGGGAGCCATGGGGAGACAGTCAGATGCTTTTTCTAAATAGAGACCTCTGTTTTCGTACATAGCTTTCATCTTTTAGAATTGATGTTCAAAAGCAGGCTAATGTTCAGAGCCTTGAAGTGCTCAGCCGAGCTCAAACCTTGACAGGTTCAATTTATCAGGTCAATCAAGAAAGGTATAATAATAACAAAATTGAGAGCAAGCTTCTTTTCAAGAGGGTGTTTCCTTGAGTGTTGGTTTATATCAGACATGAACCAGCTTGTTATTAAACACGAGGTTTATCATAGAATAGTATTATCTTCTGTTTTTTCTGTCCTTTATACTTTGATCTTTGATCCTAAGTTCCCTGATGAGATACGGTGAGTGTATTGTGCTATTTTGTAGCCGAAAATATCGAGACACAAGCTAAGTCCCCCAATCAGCAATGCAGCTGAACCAAGAGCTCTTGATATTGCTGAAAAAGTACTCCATCATTTACGAAGTATTATTTGATACCAAAGAAAAATATTCAGAAAATAGTTGTTAAGTATGGATTTTAATCACAGGTCCTGCTCATAAGATGAGATCAAAAAGAAATTTAAGATATTGATACATATCTTCCAAATTATTTTAAAAAAATAAAGGCGTTGGGTTGATTCCACCAGTCAAGAACCCCACCCTGCCTTCGTCTCTTGCCAAATAAGGTTCTTCTCCAGCCTCCTTGCTCAATTGACATTCTCTACCCAATACTAGTTGTCAGTTTAATTGAGAAATTGATTGCTCAATATTTATTGAGGTCTCTGTACTGATCCAGCACAAAGATGAAATAGTAATCCTTCTTTAAGACATCTTTAAGTTAGACGACTCCTACATCCGTGTTGAGGATGGGGGATGAGTGGAGGGTGGACACACAGTACCGAGGGATCTGAGGGTTTGTTGCTTGCCTGCATTCTGGGGAAAGGTAGAATTCTCCATCTATTTGATTGGCTGAACCAGAGAGAAGTAGAATGTATACAATTTCTTAGGACAGTGAAGAAGAGTTTGTTTCTTAGGAGGCATGGGTGGGAGTGAAGTAATGGGAATTTAGGGAGTTCCAGAGGGAACTTTCTGGAGAACATCATCATGGAGACTGCCAAGACAAATGTCCTCTCTGAGCTTTGGGTCCTACTGCTGGACGGACTTGGAAACAGTCCCCCAAGGGCTGACCAGACAGCAGTGGGCAGAGATGGCTTTCCCTCCAGAGAATAGATAGACTGAGGGCTCTGGGGTGTTCCCAGCAGGATTTCCATGCTTTGGGCTGACTCAGTAAGACCATGAGGTAGGCCAAGTTCACAGGTGAACCCACCACCCCTCCCTGCCATCTTTCTGCATCCTTGTACCCTCTCAGCATCTGCAGGGCTTGGGCCCTATGCTCTCCATTCAGTATTGTCCACCCAGTGCTTGCCACCCAGTGGCCGACCCCTCTGGGCATGCAAACAAATGCCACACACCTTTCTAGGGGGGTTGCATATAGAACAGACTTGAAGGAATCACTGAGCTAGAGAAGAGGTATTCTAGGGTTACAGGCCTCTTCCTTGCCCCTGAAATCATGCTTCAAACATTCATTTAATATACAGTTTCTCAGCACTAGCTCCACATTTTGAAGTGGGGCACAACCGAGAGGGAGGCCGGCTCCTTGCTTTCTAGATGCTAAAGGTAGCCAGCTACATTCTCTATCCATGGATGGGTCAACCACCTTGGACTGGGAATTTGATGAAGCCCATGGTGCACTCTGCCCCCCCACTGAGATTCAATTCTTGCACACATCTATCTCCCTTCTACTCACATCACCCTTGCTTGAGAGCAAGATCCTGACAGCAGCTCCCTGACAGGAGAAAAGAGAAACACCCATGCAGACTTCATGTATAGACACCCCACTGATCCTGGGACCTCCTTTTCTCCCTCTTCCAGGCCCAGTCTCTGTAAAACTGGGGATACTGCATGGAACCCCTCACCTCGGTCAGGGCCCCTGTGAGAATCAGCTGCAGGTGAAACTGTCCTCTGGACAAAATGTTTTGGAGGGGCATGGCCTGTATTTGGGGGTCAGCAGAGGCTGGCAGGCCTCCGAGCCCAGCTCCTGTCTCCCTCCAGCCTCTCCTGGGCAGCCTGCCACTTCAATTCCTGTATTTCTTGTCTGCTACAGGCCTGCACCTCCCTGGGAGGAGGATTTCGCCTCAGGAAAGGGGGAGGGTGGAGAGTTTTCTCCTCCCTTTTCTCCAACTGTAGAAAAGGATGGGGTTCCCATCCCATGTCAAGTCTTCAGCTGGAGGTTCACCCTTGAGAGACACTGCCCCAGATCTCAGTCGCCATCTGGAGCTTTGGACGTCAAGCTCTGTGAGCAGCAAGGAGTGGGCTGGTTAACCAGCAGCAGATTGGGAAGCAGACATGGCTGAACAGCTGTCGGAAGAGCAGGTTGCTAAGTTCAAGAAAGTCTTCTCCGAGGCCGACAAGAATGGGGACGGCATCATTGACGCAAAGGAGCTGGCCACAGTGATGCAGGCCCTGGGCTATGTTGTCTCAGAGGAAAAGCTGAAGGCGTTCATTGCCATGATAGACAAGGACGGTGATGGTGCCATCAACTTCCAGGAGTTTCTGGAGGTGGTAGGCAAGACGATGAAAAACCAGGGTAACGTTCAAAACCTGCGGGCGGCCTTCCGTGTCTTCGACGTCAACAATGACGGCCACATCAGCGTGGCCGAGCTCAAGCAGGCCATGGCCAACATGGACATGGAGGTCTCGGAGGAGGAGTTGGATGAGATGGTCCGCACGGCCGATGTGAACCAGGATGGACAAGTGGACTATGAGGAGTTCGTACGCATGCTTACCTAGTGAGGCCCTGAGAGGGTCCCCCTGCCCCACCTGCCCCTCTGTTCTTTCTGGCTGACTCTGGTCCCCTATGTCCTCCAGGGCCTCTGCTTTGTGGTGGGTACCTAAAAGGGAAAGCCTGGGTTGGTGAATGGGAATTTACCTCACAAGTGAAAAAGACTCTGCTCTCTGGGCCTGGATTCTGCACTGTCAGGGGCTGCCAGGAGCCCCTCTCTGACCTCCCAGGACCTGATTCTCCCTCTTCTCCCTGTGGTGAAATGGGGCTGCCCCAACCTCAAAGGGCTGTTGTGAGGCATCCCAAATAAATGTGATGGTCTGAATAAAAGGAACATGAACTCCAAGCGTGGTGCAAGTCAGTGCTTGACTGTTTGATTGGCAGGTGGAGGGTCCTAGCTCCCCAAATAGTGGCATTTAGGATTCTTTCTGAGCCTCTACTCCTTTCCTTTGGTGCTGGTGGGAGAACTCACTTGAGAAGGCCAGGTGTCCACTTCAGGTCTTCTGATGCCCACTTAAGAAGGAAGGTGGGGTGCTGATACTGGGGGCTGGGGGTGGGGGGCAGCAGAGGAGACCTGTTTCGTTAGCTCCAGGGTCTGTATGAGTTCCTGGGTCAGGAGCAGGACTGGGAACTCCGCCTAAGCCCCAGACAAGTTGGCACCCTTTACACATAGCCAACTGTTCTCTAACCTCAATTTAAAAAAATATATGTGTTCCATATTTGAGGTACAGAATCCTATAGATTAAAAAAAAAAAAAAGATGTGTGTGGGGGCAATGAAGGATCAGGGATCAGACTTGCTCCACTCGAATGAAAGCAAAACAGTCCAGAAATGACTAAAGACCAGAGATGCTATGTCGGGGGTGGGGGGTGGGGGGATGGAGGTGGTACTTGAGGACTTGAGGCAGGGGCCGCTTGCCAGTCAGACCCAAGGGGTGGAAATCTTAGCGTGGAAGGTGTCCCCAAGGCTGAGGGGCGATCGCCGTGAGAAGTTCCCTGAGGACCCCACACCCAGCTGCCACTCAGACCCTCCCTGACCACGTCCCTCTCCCAGCCCCACTAGGCTCTGAGGTTCCCCTGGCTATTTCCCTCTAGGAGGTGCCCACAGAGAGGAGTTCGGAAGAGGAAGGAAGATGGAGGCAGAAGACTGTCTGATGGCGGCTGCCCCATCTGTCCTGATAACAAGTGGAGCCATCATTTCAACTTGGGTTTATATTATTTGCTGTATGGTTTGTAAAAATTAGACCAATTCTAGGCTGCTTGCCACAACTCCAGGTTTCCAAGGGTCACTTTGTACTGGTTCTCAGAGATTGTCAAATTCAAGCTCCTTGATTTGCAGATGGGGAAACTGAGGCCCAGGGAGATTGAGGGCAGGCATGCTTAATGATGATGTCAGATTGAATGTGGTGCAGCAGGGGAGGCAGAAAGAGCACTCAGACTTGACATGCAGAAAACAAGCATTATTTTTCCAGCATCTTCAGAAACCAGCTGTGTGACTTTGAGTAAGTCATTTCACTAACCTGGGCACCTGTTTCCTCATTTGTGAAATGAGTTGTTTTTATTTATTTATTTATTTATTTATTTTCTGGACTGAATGAAAGTTTAGTTCAAACTACCAGTGAAAACTTACTTTATCGTGTTCCAACTTGCGCCAGGTCAGTGGTACTCAACTCAACAGTGGGGAGACAGGCATTGACACCTTACCCAGGGAGTTATTGCAAAAGACTTGTGCCCAGCCCTTTACCTGCCCTCCCACACCCCCACACTCAACTCCACCACACGTGTGGGCAGGTGAATGGCAGAGCAGGGCCAGTTTATCCCAATGTGAGCACAAAGCACAGCCGAGAAAGGAGCTGGGCCAGGTCACTGAGGCGGGGCTGCCGCATAGATGAAGTTTTCTGTTTATTTTTTTCCCCACTGACATTTCCTGCGTGTCATGACCGTCTCTTGTGAGCTCCACACACTGTAACTTTTATCTTGGTAACCCTGTCCTCAGAACCCCAGCCGCAGTTCCCTCCAGGGCTCGGGCTGTGGCGAGAGCCCTGCTGGCCGGCCAGAGTGGGTGTCCTGGGTTTGAGGGCTGGGTTGGAGAGAAGACTGTCTGGGAAAGGTAGGGAGAGGCATTCACCTTCCTAAGGGCACTGATGGGTTGTGGAGGAAGAAGAAGTTGAGGAGATGAGAAGGTGGCAACAGGGAAAGGGAGCTGAGGCAGCTACAAGACTTGATATGATCATCTGAGGTGGGGGTGGGGTGGGGCGGAAGAAGTGTGTCCCTGTGGCTGGGCTGGGCTGGTTTCCCACAGCAAGTCCCCAGTTTCTTCAGGGACCCAGGCCACAGAAGTTGGAGTTTCTAAATTAGTGATTCCTAAATGCCAAGCAGGCATCAGGTGCTGGTCCAAGGCAAAGTTTTCCCGGGTCTGCATGGAAACACGAAAAATAGACACTTTTTGACTAAGCTAAATGCATTTGAATTTTTAAAATCTAAGCATATGCTCTTATTATTAATGTTTCAGAATTAAATATCTTTTCTTTTATGAAGCGACCATGATAGCAGTTGATGGTTTTGTTTTTCTTCATGTTCTTACTCTATAAAATGGAGAGTCCCACAAGTCCCCCCAAATATTTTTTTTATCCCCTATGTTTTTTATTTTACCAGGAGGTCCCAGGGATCGAACCCGGGTCCTTCCATATGGTGGACAGATGCCCAACCACTTGAGCCACATCCGCTTCCCAAAATCTTTTTTTTAAAGAGGAGGTACCGGGGATTGAGCCCGGGACCTTGTACATACATGCAAAGCAGGCACTCAATCACTACACCCACTACACTCCAAAAATCTATTTTTAGATTTTTTTGGTCCACGAGGTCCAAATTTTTAAGACAACTGTTCAAAACTGTGGAGTGCAAAATCGATTTTCCTTTCTTTAAAAAAAAACAACCCACGTTTTTGCTTTTTTGTTTTGTTTTTGTTTTTTCTGGTCTTGAAGAAATAGGTGGCTCGTACCTAGGAATAATAAATAACAAACTCAGGATGGAAGTTGCTTCTGGAGGGGGAAGGTGGGGATTTGGAGGAGTTACAAGAGGGGCTTCAAATGATTCCTTAATATTTTATTTCGTAAGCTGGGGAATAAATACATGGAGGTGGCTGCTTTACTCTACTTTTGTGTGTCTGATATATTTTATAATAAAAGTAATCCATGCACATTACAGAAGACTAGAGAGTACAAAGGGGCACATAGACAAAAATAACCCTCCCCCACAAGGCCACACATCTGTGTAAGCAGTGTTAGCATTTTGCTGTGTGTCTCCCTTGTTAGAAAACTAATTTGCGCTTCCAGCTCTGACTTAGAAACTGTCCAGAAGACCTACAGATAAATTATTAGAAAAAAAATATGTGCATCCAGCAAGTTTGCCAGATACAGGGTCAATATACAAAATTTAAACTTCATTTTACATAAATAAGCAGCAATCAGAACACAAAATTTTAAAATGCCACTTAAAATAGCATCAACAAACATCAGATACCTTTGGTTGACTTTGGAGGATAAGGGCTCGGGCCCTTCATCTAACAAACTAGGTGTCGGGTCATTCCCTTTTCTATATTTGAAGGGTGAGATAAAATCTGAAAGAGCTAAAGAAAAAAAAAAGACTTTCTGCAGCAGTGTTACTAACAAGAAGTTCCCTTTCAGATTGGTGATGGTGGTTAAATCTAGGCTCTCATTTGCAATGGTGGCCCAATACTCAAATCCTTGAAAAGAAAATGCACAGGGACAGATGTTCTTGGGTCCCAGAAAGGAAGGCCTTTGGCCCTCGGAAACACTCACAGGTCCAGTTACCTAACGTGCAAGCATAGCTGTTTCGAAGAATAGCTGCAATCCCTTCTCGTTGTGCTGTTTTGACTGATCTGTGATGGGGAGAGCTGGGGAGAGGAAGGGAGCTGTGGCTGCCTTGCTTGGCTTTTCCTAGCTATGAGGGACACCCATTGGGTCTTCTACCCCAGCAAAATCTACCCAGGAGCTTAGACAAAGAATTGGCCCCAATTGCCATGGAGAACATGTGATAGAAAGAAGCTGAGGTTGATTTGCTTCCAGGGCAAGCTGCCAGGAAACCAGGCTCTGGAGATCTCCGTGTGGGTGCGTGTGGGTGGGTGGGTGGGTATCAGATCAGCTCAAGGCAGCTGAATTATGGGTTGAGGACCCAGGGTTAGAGGATGACCAGCTGTCCCAGTTTGCTTGGGACTGAGGGGATTCCCGAGGAACAGAACTGTGATGAGTTGGCCACATCTAGGTGGAGATGGAGGCGTGGGAGGTTTGGTGGAATCAGGGCTGGAAGGGAGTAGAGGGGCAAGTTAGGGCACCCAAAACCTATCCAGAAACAAACAAACATGGGGCTGCAGAGAGAGACTTGAGTCAGGGCCCAGAAGGCTTTAGATCTGGTTGACTTGTCTCCAGAGACCTTTTATTGTGGCAAGGGGAGGAGTGGGCTGGGAAGGGGAATGGGTGGGAATCCTTTCTTCTGTCCAGCATCCTTTCTGATCCTCGGGGCCTCTTCTGCAGGGGCAGATGGAAGGCACACTCTCTAACCCAGAACAATCTGCATTCCTCATGATAACACCTCACTGAGGGCAGTCCTTGGTTTCCAAATCTTTCTTGTCCGTTGGATGGGATGCATTCTATCCTATTATTTACTGTACCACCAGAAGGTAGCATGGTGCCTGGATCATTCTTAGGCACTCAATAAATATTTTTTCAAGGAGAAAGTCCCTGATTGCTCCTCCTCTCCTCTTGGAGCCTGAGCAAAGATAAGGTATCTGAAAAAGACAAGCTGGAGCAGGTCATCTGATGGGGGCAGGCTCGTCCCCCCCAGGCAGAAGGGGTGGATGCTGAGTAAAGAGACAATCCAAGAGGGAGGCCCTTGGGGTCAGCATTTTTTAGAAGGAGAGGTTGGGGCCTGCTCACCTGCTGTCCCTGGAAATTTTGCCTGATGGGCAGGAGTTTGCTGAGCACCGGCTCCCTGTTTCCCAATCACATTCCTGCCTTGCTCCCAGGATCACTTCTAGCACTTTCCTCGAAGCTCCTTTCCTGACTCTTTAGGACAAGCTCCGCTCACTCGCCTCTGCCATCTCAGGTGTCTGCTCTGGCTGCCTTCCCTTCCTGGAATCCTGTTCTCCTGTTCTCCTTCCTACTTATCCATCAGCCCCCCAAATTTTACTTCTTCCCGGAAAGGGTCTCTGGCCAAGCCGGCCAATCTGATCTTTCTCATCCCTGAAATTTGGCAGCAATGATGCTCTCTCATTACTTGGGCAGGGCTCAGGGGGCAGGGCAGATTTAGGGGATATTGCTCTGTGCTAGTTGCTCCCTGCACCATGTTAGAATGGTGTGGCATGGACGGGTGCCTAGTAGGTAGGTTTGGAAAAAGCCTGCCCTCCGTCACTCCACAGCACACTCATGGACAACCGTTGGTTTGCTCTTAACGGTACCTTATTGGTTTCCGGCGTCTTAGTTCTGTCTCCCAGATAAGAATGTAAGAGCCTCTGACCAAGACAAGTGTTCTTAGATTTCCCGGCTAAGCCCACCAAAAGCAGCTGTTGAGAAGCCAAGAGCACCTGTCTTGCTTAGAGGGAGGCCTAGGGGAAGACGCTGCAGGCAGCTGGGATCCTAGGGCAGGGGAGAGCAAGTCTCCAGGCGGGCCTCGCCACACCTCCCCCCTGGCCAAGCCCGAGCTCTCCTCACAGTTCGCCACCAGCCCTTTCTACAGCTGCTGTTGAAGGAGCGCCTGGGCCGGCAGCTGCACAGGCAGGGGCAGCAGCCCCGAAACAGGCCAAACGGCTTCCCCGCTAGCATGAAGCGAGGGGTCAGGGATCCCACTGTTATGGCCAGGCCTCAGAGCCCACCGAGTAGGACCCCTGGGTTTCAGGCTAGGCGTTTGGGGCTTGCTTTGCTGGGTGGCTTTTGGTTAGCCACGTTCCCTCTCTGTGCTCAGTTGCTCTCTGTTAACATGGGGAGAAGGAAATGGAGTGAGAGAATTGAGGTCCTGGGAAGGAAAACATCCCACATATTTCATCAGGAAGGAACATAGCGATCGTCCAGTCCAATGTTTCTTATTTTAACAACCAGAAAGGGCATGGAGTGTACCCAAAGTCACTCAGCATTCATCATCAGCCCAGGCTTCTCCCCAGCCCTTCTTCACATGCCGTGTGGGCTGTTTTCAGCATGGAGGGCTGCCCAGGGGAGGGCGAGCCTTCCTCTGGTTAGAAAGCAGAGGAAAGGGAAGCCAGGGAGAATATGCCGGCTTTGGGCAGCTGGTCCCAAGCCCTAGAGCTCACCCTCCACCCCCTCAACCACAGATGTCACTCATTCCCGAGGGGCCCAGAGAAAACTATGCACTGTTTCCTCCTTCAAATAGAAATATCTTTACTTATTTTATTATTATAAAAGATAGCATTAAAAGATAGAATGCACTGAAAAAGAAATTAGATAGTATACAATCAAATGGAGAAAGTAGAAACCTCACAGAACTTTCTACCTGCCTTTTTGTTTCTTGTACATTCATATGCACACATTCGTATGAATCTTCTCCTCATTACCCACCCCCAAATGGTATCAGACAGATGGCTCTGTAGCCTGTTTGTTCTATTTAGTGTTATGCTGCAGCCACCTTGGCTTGTGAAAATAATGGAGACTCACATCGTTCCTCTTAGTGGCTGCTTAATGTTTGACTAACTGGTACACCCCACCTGTGGCTTTTAGCATGAGACAGGTAAGTGTTTAAATCCCAGATCTGCCACTTACTACCTACGTGACGTTGGGCCAATAGCTTCACCTCTGTGCGTCTTGGCTTCTTTACCTGGACAATGTCACTGATGAGGCTGGCCAGGAGGTACTGTGAGATAGCACCTCACACAATGCTAGGAAGGAATCAGGGGTCCCACTCGGATGACTTCTGAGGCCACCCAGGTGGTCGAGCAGGACCAGCCCCCACCAGCAGGGGGGCTGGGAGCCGCGCCTGCCTTTTGCAATACCGCCCACGGCCTAGCAGCAAAGTAGCGCTCATTCTGAGCAGCGCGTCTTTCCAACAAGTTCCCCGATTGCACAACGCAACCCTGCATGTGAGGGTGGGAGCAGGGATGTGGGTGACAGGGACACCGCCGGTGTGCTGGGATTCTGTCACTATCAGGACATTCATCATTGTCTGCGAGGAGAGTGAGGATTCCCGGCATCCAGGCTGGCCCCAGGCCTGGAGCCACCCTGACCTCAGAGTCTGGAAGGCCATGCCAGGGTGGAAGCCTCAGCAGTGGGAGCAGGAAAGGAGAGGGGCCTTGCCCCCTGCAAAGAGGACTGTGCTGGGAACACAAAATGGGTAGGAAGAGCTCCCTACTGGTTTACAGGGCTGGGGAACAGGCCAGCCTAACATGACTCCCATTTTTAAGGCAGAATGGCCCAGGAAGGAGGAAGCAGAGAAAATGAAGTCATCCGGGCGGTCCTCTGTGCTTAGGGAGGTAGAAGATTTCTCTGGGGCAGATACTATAAAGTACTTCTGATGGGAACAAACCATAAGAAAGCAGTAGAAGCTTCTCTTTGTCCATTACCCCGCAAGACCAGAGAGGGAATCCGAGGATCTGGGCTAGGAAGTGATTCGTTTCAGGTCTCAGAATGAGGCACTGGGGACTCAAGTACACAGAATGGCCCTTGCCCTACAGCAGGGCCCATGTCATCTGGGAGCATCTTCAAAGCGGGCATTCCCGGCTGGGCCTGGTTCCGGAAGTAAGTGGTCCTGGGGTAGGGGTTTGGTTAATCCCCACTGAGGGGCTTGGCTGGGACTTGCCTGGCAGAACGTTTTCTAGAAGCTGCCAATCCTGAGGTTTAGTGACTCTCTTTACATCTGACACTCTACAAAGGATGCATAGAAATGGCTTCAGGGTGGACTCTAAAGAGCCTGGAAGACTCTCGAGGGCAGGCACTGAATTCCACTTCACCCATGTAGCTTTGGCAAAGCAGCCACATCTCAGTCTAGGACACTGAGGAGATCAGAGAAGTGAGCAAGAAGCATCTGAGTGCCAAAGGGGCTTTAGGTCAATTCAGGGAATCCCAGTTCTCTGAAAGCCACTTCCTCGAAAATCAATTTCCCAAGAGATTGGTTCTGCAAATGGTCAATTTGCTGCTATTATGAAATTAATTTTTAAAAGCACTTTGTGAAATTTACAGAAATTCATATTGCGTGAGATGTTGTAGCAGTTTTTGAACATTGCTTTGAAGTTTAACTTGTCCAGTTTACATTTTTGGTTTAGTTCACTTTAACTTTGAGCACAGTAAATTATTTTAGTTGAAGTCAATTCACCTAAATATTGCACCATAACCTGACAAAGATTGAAGTTCTCTGTGTTTTAGTACTTTTCGTCTATGATTTTGGGGAAGGAGAATTTTTGGAGCATTTCAGTAGATGTAGATGTCTCCCATTGCCAAAGATTTTAGCATAGATTGGGCAGATTTCTTTCTCCCAATAGATTTGCAATATAGCCCCTTGTTTGGTACTTCTCTTAACTCGCATATTTATTAATTGGCTCATTTAAATGGATATTTTGGCTGTGTTTTAACTATTTGGGAAATATCTGCAATATGAATCACATACAAAACTGACATTCAACTGAGCAGAACTGAACTGATAAATCTACTGGAAATGGCTGGGGCAAAACAGCTTTGGTAAAATCCAAACTAATTTAACCTAATCCAAAATATCTCCCTCTACCCCACACCCCCCAATAAAACCACCCTCAAACATTTAATCAGTAAATTGATTTCAGGTGAATTATCCTACTTCTGGTAAAAAAAAGATACTTCAAATTCCATATCCTAAATATTGCATTTCCCCATTGAATTGGCCTTGGATCTTTTAAGCCCTAATTCTTTCAAGGTCCATATCAAATGCCCCTAACTCCAGAAAGCTTTCCAGAACAGGGCCTGGAGCATATTAGATCCCCAGTATGTACATTTGGAGTGAATGACTAAATGTGATCTCTCCCTCTTTGTACAATACTTATGAAAGTGCATCTTGTGGTATAATTTCTTGTGCACAAGGTCTCGTCTTCCTCCTCAGACCCCAAATAATAAAACCCACCACCACTTAGACTGGACTGTAAGCTCCTGAGCACAAGGACTGTTAACTCCTGGAGTGTGGATGATTCAGTACCAAACCCATGGTGGGTAACTGCATGGCTTCCTGTCCAGGTGAGACATTATCTCTATCCCGGTGGAGATGGCTTCCATGGTGTCAGCAGGATTCCAAGGAGGCTTTATGATGTCATGCTCAACAGGAAGAGGGCTGAGATGTTCCCCCAGAGCCTTGGGAGGTGTGGCTGCACAGAGAGGGCTCTTCTTCTATCCCTTGTCTTCTACGAACCATGAAAACAGTCCTCCTAGGATTGTAAAGTCCCAACAGTTCACTAATTATGTCCTCCTGATCTAGAAAGATGGAGATTCTAGGGCACATAGTCCTATAGGAGATGCAAAGATTCAGATGTCAGACTACTCGGACCAGTTTAAAAGATTTCAGCCCAATGCTTCTCGCTTCACAGAGCCCAGAAAGATTCCTAAAGAGCAGATTCTCAAAAAAGCAGTGACTGTGTGTTTCGGCTTCTCAGGAACACTCTACATCAAATATTCTGTCCCATTCTTTCCGTAAAGTTGTCCATGTTTTGAGTTTGGGGATCATAAAGTATGGCCGCCATGACTGGGGTTATGCTCAATTGCCCTCTAGAGGGAGCAAAAGTGGCCTTTCATAGCCTGCTATCTATGAAGTCAGCACCTGCCTTTACCTCCCTGCCCCTGCCCAGACGGTTGACCTCATCTAGCCCCACCCTGGGCTTTTCTCTGGCTTTACTATCATCTGGGAAAGCTTGCCTTCTGCAAGCTCCTTCTTCCTTATCTGCCATTGTTCACTACCTGGAGTATCTCATCTCTTTCTCCACTGCAGATGGTCTGTATGCCCCCAGCCCACCGCCGCCTTCCATTCACTTCCTCCTTTCCTTCACATCCCCTTTCAGCCTGCTCCCCCCATTTTGCTCTAACCCAGTGATTCTCAACCCTTGGATGCACATTAAAAACATCTGAGGAGCTTTAAAAAAAGTCACGCCTGGGCCCACCCTCCTAACCCCCCCAGCTCCCTCAGCCCCGGGGAAGGGGCCCCAGGCTTTGGCATCTTTTTAAAGCTCCCCAGGTGCTTGTGCAGCCAAGGTGGAGAAGCCAAGATTAAGAACCACTGCTCTAACCTGTCCCTGGAAACTATGAATATACCAGGTGCCCCCCACACCCAAACTCTCCATTGCCCCTTGGGCAGATTGGGACAACAGCACGGGATGAATACAGGGGGAGACTGGGAGGACGGCAAGCTCTCAGCTCTACAGACCTCCACTGGTGGGAGGTCTGAAACACTTTGTTTGAGAAAAGATAATGCTCTGCTTGGTGACCTGCCAGCCTCCATACCCACCCCACTGCCTGGAACTTCCCCAACCTGGGAGCCATTCTGCCTGGCTGCCCTTTGACCGAGATGGCCTACTGGGGAAAGAGATTCCAGTGCTCTTGAAGAGTTGGATTGTCCTGCATCTGGAACCTTGTGTCTGCGATTGGGTGGCAGGTGTCAATGCTGGCGAGAGTGGCTTGTATTCATTTATTCATTCATTTTGTCGGTCATTTCACAAGTGGTTTCTTGCATGACCCACCTTGTTCTGGGTCTCTGAGGACACCCCAGGCCTCTGCCCTCTAAGGGAGATAAGACATCTGTATAAATAGCCACATACCAGACAGGGGATGGGAGGGCCTCATCAGTAGATTCTGGGGAGGAAGCCACATGATTAAAGTTAGTGGGAAAAAGCAATGCCTTTTCTGAGAGGCTACCCTGCTTGGAGAAGGGATTTGATCACTGGGAGATATGGGGAAAGGGAGAAGCTGGAGGTCCATTACTCAAAGCCTTGACTGTCAGGCGAAGGAGTCGAGGATCCTTTTCAAATCCCGGCTCAGTCAGTTGGTGGCTGTGTGGCCTTGGGGCAAGTCAGTGACAGTCTATGTGCCTCAGTTTCCACAACTGTAAAATGGGATAATGATAATACTTACCTCAGATGGTTGTGTCACTCCAAAATGAGTCCATGTATATCACTGAAACATTCTAAGTGGTTTATGTAAGGCTTGCCATTAGTATTTAAAATCCCCCTCCCCTCCCAGAAGGTCTAATGGAGACTCATAGTTTTTCAACCAGAAGAGGTAGGTGGTCAAATTTGAACTTTAGGAAGGTCATTTTGCCAGCGACGTGCAGGATGAACTGGAATAGGGGGGCAGGGAGACCCCATAGGAGATGATGCCATTGTCTAAGCTGACATGGGGGTGGAGGCAGCTGGCACAGAAAGGAAGGGGCCGGTAGGCTCGGTGAGGGGCAGGGAAGGCTGCCCCTGGCTGTGAAGAGCTGTGGGGGTCTGATTGAGGGGTCATCCTGAGCCGGGGGCTGGAGGATTTTTTGAGGAGGGAGGAAGGGCATGGAATGTTGGCCCGGTGGGGGCAATGCTGCTCTCGGGCGCAGCTCTCAGTAGCTGGCTGTCGGGAGGCCAACACAGGGCACCACCACCGTGTCAAACGCCGTGTCAAACGGTGAAAACAAGTTGGAGTTCTCAGAATCTTGGAGCCAGAGAGAGCCAGAAGGGTCACTTCTTGTCCAAACGCTTGGCCTCGGCTAGGAACAGAGCAGCATGTGCTGCTTCTGAACTCCCTAGGGCCTGCCCGGGAGCCCTGGGCCCATCTCCAGCTTCTGGAGAGAAGCAAAGCCCAGGGCTGCCCTCCTCCAGGCCTGCACTGGCCAAGTGGGAGGGTGCCACGGGCGCCCCCACCTGCCTCCCCACGTCCAGCCAGCCCAGGACTTTCCTATCCTCTTGGTCATAACCTGCTCTCAAGAAAGGCCTTGGGGGAGTGGATGTAGCTCAAGTGGCTGAGCGCCTGTTTCCCACATATGAGGTCCTGGATTCAATCCCTGGTACCTCCTAAAAACAAAAAACAAAAACAAAACAAATGGAAAAACCAACTCCGGGGAGCCAGTGTGGTTCAGTGGTTGAGCGCTGGCTTCTCACAAATGAGGTCCCGGGTTCAACCCCTGGCTCCGGTACCTAAAAAAATAAAATAAAATAAAATAAAAAGGTTCTGAACTTTATTCTCAGGGAGACAGGGGTAGACCCCCCACATCTACCCCAACTCCAGTCCTTAGGGGCAGGGGCTGGTGGTTCTGACGACCTCTGGCCTAGGCATTGTGG
The DNA here is from genome assembly GCA_029593785.1 of Cabassous unicinctus. Lineage (NCBI taxonomy): Eukaryota > Metazoa > Chordata > Mammalia > Cingulata > Chlamyphoridae > Cabassous > Cabassous unicinctus. The sequence continues at coordinate 6,868 of JAQZBX010017934.1, read as the reverse complement.
GAAGAGGAGGCAAGAGGTTAGGAGCTATTCCCAAATGCAAACAGAAAACAATCCCCATCCTGGAGAAGCCCGCCCTAACTCCCTTCTTTTCTTCCTTCAACAAACATTCATAGAGTATATATTAAGTGATACAAGAAAGACCAGAACACAATGCCTGCCTTTGAAAGGCTCCCCATAGGGGAGATAAACACACGTGCCAAGGATTGCAATCCGGAAGGAGGAGCATTTGAGCAGGAGGCATCGGGGGGGAGAGATGGAGCGCCAGGGGCTCTGGACTGGCAGGGCCCCAGGAGTCAGTGGCTGCTGGACATTTCAGCTGGGACTTCAAGCACCCTGGAGACTTTGCAGACCTGTTGGTTAGAGGGCTCTGGGTTGCTGAGCACCCCTTTATTCAGGCACTCTCGGGGCCAGCCATCGTTGGGTGGTGGTTCTTTCTGCTCGGAAGCAGACTCCTGCCTTTGGGAAGGGCCGAATTCTCTTTTCCCAACATCATTAAAATTCAGTTTTGAAATTTCTCTCTTTAAAGATATCCCAGTAGCCTGTAGAAGATGTACCTCCTTCCAAGGGTGATTACCTTGGATGGGGTTGGGTTGGTCCTGCTTGGAAGATGCCTTTGATTTGGAGAGAGAAAGGGGCCAGGGTGGGGCCAGGTGATAGGAAGCTGGTGGGGGAGAGGGGTGGGGGAGAGGGGAAGGGGTGATCTGCAGCTGCTTCAGGGCCTTTGCCTTAGCAGTTCTTTCTTTCAGCCTGGCTCCTTCTTGTTATTCGATGTCCGCAGAAGTGCTATCCTCTCAGAAAGGCTGACGTGAGCACACAATAAAGCTGTCACCACGACAGGGTTGTTATCACCGGAACCTGCTTAACTCACTGCAGAACCTCTACCACTCTTTGAGGGTCTTCTTTGTCTCTGTCCCCTTTCCACCTCCCTTCCACTAGCACGTGAGCTTCATGACAGCTGGACTTTGTCTTGCTCATGGCCATTATCCCAGTATTTTGTTGGATGAATGAACAACGTGGAGATGGCCACGGAGTTCATTTCTGGGGACCTCACTTCTAAATCAAGGGATAGACAAACTGGAACTTGTTTAAGGAAGAGTGATCAGGAAGAGCATGCCAGGTCTGGAAGAGTGGACTGAAGGAAGGTGTTCAGTCTGGAACAGAATAGACAAAGTCAGGAGATACTGCCACTTTGAAAGGCTGCTTCCTGGGAGTCAGACATCAGAAAAACCAGCAAGTTTGTGGAGCAGATTTAATTTAAGCTTTGGGTGCCTGGTTAGACTGGATGGACTTTGCTGTTTCCTTTCCTGACATTCAATGGTTCTCTAATTTAGCAGTCATTTCCAAGAGGGTCTAAAAATCCTTGTCTTATTGGAAACAATGAGTTTACTACAATTCCTAAGACTAAGTAGCTAAACATTTGCAATCATTACCCTTTTCCCTGTCATTCCCCTTTCACTTTAGTATTTTTGGATGCCATTACATTACAACAATGGCATTCTGTATAAACATATAAAAGTCCTTGTCAATTTTTATTTGCTTAAACTTCAATAATTTTGACCAAGGGTGAGGGAAAATAGACTTTACTATCTAGCTGTTAGGACCATAAGTTGGTGTAACCTTCTTGGAGGGCGAAATGCCATTTTTTCTTTTGACCTAGCAGTTCCACTTCTAGGAATTTATCCTTGGATGTGCACAAAGATTTAGCTACAAGGATGTTTATTATTAGGCAAAACTTGTAAGTAATATAATCAACCTAACACTGAGGCACTGATTAAATAAATTATAGAATATCCATATGACCAGAAACCAAAAATCCCTTAAAAATAATATTTTAAAAGAATAGTGATAAGGAAAATTGCTTATATGTATAATGTTGAATTTTTGTTAAAATATATAAATATGTGTGTATGCATAAAATATTGGAAAGCTATTCACCAAAAGGTAAACAAAAGTAATTTGTAGGATGTAGCATAATAGGGGATTTCCTTGGCTTATTCTTCTTCAATAAGCATGTACTTCTTTCGTAAAAAAGAAAAACTAAACTATGAATAACTCAGGTGCACAGATGAGATTTATTTATTATATGCAGTGGTGTGCTGGAGAACCAGCTCACACTGACTTGTGAAACTGATTATATACATTTCTTCCCCACTGCATGATACGGTCACATTAAATCAAGTAAATCGGTGATAAGATGTTGGTAGTTTGAAATAGGCCATGGTAGGAGTATTTACACCACAGAAATTGGCAAATGCTATGACACAGGATCTTTTTTCCCCCTTTTATCTGGAGAGCTAGTTGTTAAACATGTACAGCACACCACTATCTATATCTTGTATCAATCAATAAAACATTCTGCAATAGAAGGATATGAGATATGGTTTTTTAAAAAATCTGTAAATTACTTATACTTTCCAGTAGAACTGAAGTCCACGTCAACTTTGAGAACATTCAAGATGCCTATAGAAGTCACCTAGAGATGGAACTCTCACATCTCATTAGGGTTTTAAAATTGCAGGAGAACTTTATCAATCATCCCATATTGTGCATAAAATTATTTTAATTGTTTTTCACAAGGCTGTGGTGGTTCAATGTTGACATTCCTTTCACAGAACCACTCTGCCACTCCTCCAGCCTAGCAGCCATCTCTCTCCCCACCGCTGTACACATGGCCAACCACCTGAAGACCTATTGAGAAGCCAACTTACTGCTCTAAGACCCTAAGCTGGTCTGAGTGGGAGGGTGACAGAAGAAAATGAAGTCTGAGGAAAGAGGTGGCTGAGGGCTGGGAATGTGATAAGTCTTCACTAGCTGATTGCAACAAAGGAGTTTATTACCCAGGCCGGCACCAGGTGATGTGATGAATTCCAGTGTTTCTAATGCCCAGATGGCCAACTAAAAACAATCCTAATAGTTATTATTTTTAAAAAGGTATTTGGTGTATTTAGGTATGGTATGGAATTTAGGATGAAAGAGTTGGGAAGAAAGAAGCAAATTGTGAGTGCACCCTTGATTTGATATGAAGGTATCACTATTTTTTTCGCTGAGATTGAACTGCGTGTGATTTATGGAATGACAGTCGTGATATCTTAGTTTCTTTGCTGCCAAAGCAAATACCATGCATTGGGTCGGCTTAACCAATGGGAATTTATTGGCTCATGGTTTCGAGGCTAGAAGTCCAAAATTGAGGTGTCATTAAGGTGATGGCTTCCTTCCAGAAGACTGTGGTGAAAGTGATCCTTGGTCCTTGGCTTTTCTGTCACATGGCAGTGCACATGGTGATCTCTCCTGGCCTCTCCTTTCTCTGTTCAGCTTCAGGCTGCTCCCTCTAGTTTTCTCTCTGTGGCTTCCTTATAGAGTCTTCACTAATAGGATTAAGACCCATCTTGATTCATTTGGGCCACACCTTAACTGAAATAACCCATCAAAAGGTCCTATTTACAAGAGTTCACACCCACAGGAATGGATTAAGTCTAAAAACATGTTTTTTTCAGGTGTTCATAGCTCCAAATCATCTCATGTGACCTCACCCATAGACCTTCCTTGACCAGTGGATTATGCATCCCCAACCTTCGACATCGCAGTTATGTTCTGCTATTTATGATGGCACAGATGCCAGGATGGATGCTCATTTAATTTAAGAGTCCTTTTAATAACTTTGTTATTTTGTTTCTGGTACTCCCAGAGAAATAATCTTCTACTATATTTCAGAAAGTATACCCGAAACCTCTTTTACACACACAGGAGAATAAGGTCAAGCTTCTTTGCCTTCGAGTAGAATTTATTCACTTATACAGTAAATGCTTTTTTGAGTAACAACTGCTAAGGCACTGAAGATATAATGGTGAGCAAGAGAGACACATTCTGCGCCCACAGGGAGCTTACAGTTCAGTGGTGTTGGGGATTGAATTACATCTCCCCAAAAAGACAGGTGCAAGCCCTGACCCCCAGTACCTGTGAATGTGGCCTTATTGGCAACAGGGTCTTTGTAGGTATATTTAAGAATCTTGAGGTGAAATCACCCTGGCTTTAAGATGACTATAGTCTTTATAAGAGAAAAGAAAGGGAATTGGACATGGAGCCCACAGGGGAGATGGCCAGGTGACTGAAGATGGAGGCAGAGTTTGGAAGCCTGCTGACACAAGCCAAGGAAAGCCAAGGATCGCCAGCTCCTGCCAGGAGCTAGGAGAGCGACATGAAACCGGTTCTCCCTCAGAGCCCCCAGAAGAAACCAACCCTGCTGACACCTTGGTTGTGGACTTCTGACCCCCTGACCTGTGAGGGAACACATTTCTGTTGTGGTAAACCACCACGTTTGTGGTAATTTGTTATGGCAGCTCTGGAAAACAGGTGGGGGAAAAAAACATCAAACAATTACTTCCAAATGTGATGACTGTTAAGGTGGGTTTCCCACAGGTCCTTCTTGCTGCCCAGAGGTCTGATGGGCTGCTTTCATGCCCCTCATCAATACAAATTGGGAGAATAAAAAAACCCTTATGCGGCAACTGTGATTGGTTTGGTCGAAAGAATCTTACAGGGGAAAAAAAAAAATAAAAGGGATCCTCGGTGGGAAGAGTTGAGAGCTGGAGGACTGGAATTGTTTAAAGACCCCTCTGGCAAGAAGATGCTGGCGTTTGGTGAAGATAGATTCCCCAGGCCACAGAGGTCACTAAATCTGAGGCTAAGAGCAAGCCAGGAATTTTGGCCGAGCCTAGATTTCTATCTTCAGCCTAGCTGTACTTACTGCTTTTGGGTAAGAGAAGGTGGGTCTTGACGTAGGGCCTCTTGATTCTTCTTGGTCTCTGAAAAGGTCAACCAGAGAATCTCAGCAGAGGACAGGCCTGCACAGGCTCAGATTTAGCCCTCAGCATCTGTCTCAGTCTGCCAGGCTGCTGTGACAAATACCCCACAATGGCTTGACTTAGACCATGGAAATTTATTGGCTCGTGGTTTTGAGGTTCAAAGTCCAAACTTGAGAGGTCAGCAAGGCGATGCCTTCTCCCCAAAGTCTGTAACATTCTGGTCATGGCTGCCTGAGATCCTAGGGGTTCTTTGGCTCGTATCCCTGCCTCGTGTTATATGGTGACACCCTCTCATTTCTCTTTTGGGGTTCTTGACTTCCAGCTTCAGTTCCTGGCCCCTCCCCATGGCTTTCTCTGACTGTGTCTGAATTTCTTCTGCTTATAAAGGACTCCAGCAATCCTCATTCAGTTGGGCCACATCTTAATTAAAATAACATCTTTGAGAGATCCTATTTATAATGGGTTCACACCCACAGGAAGGTAGATTAGGATGAAGAACATGTCTAAATTGGGGTATGTAATCAATCTACCAGAGCATCCTGCAAGGGTCTCCACTCACAAGGGGCTCACCTGAGCCAGGTTGCAATAGGGTTGATTGGCAGGACCTAACTCTGACTGAGACTCATTATGCTCTGGGGCTGTGGCAGGAGGAAAGGGCAGGGAAGGTAGGAAAGGGGGCACCGCCCATCTGAGGAGAGGAAACTGAGGAAGGCTCTACATGTGGGAGGCAGGACAGGGGTGGGTGGGGAGCCTAAGAGGCAGCAGGCAGGCTGATCTTACACAGACCCAGATTCTCATTCTCTTCCCATACGCCACCTTCTCTGGTGGCCTTGGAGGCCTTAGTCCTAGCCGGGTTCTGGAAGGAACTGGGCAAACCATTTGATGAAGCAGAAGGGTTGGGAAGTGGTGGAGAAGGAGCAGAGGCTCCATCATAGTGGGTTGGCAAAGACCTTGATCCTAGTACCACATTTTAAGCAGCTTGAATGCAAAGGGAAAGGAAAAAAAAAAAAAAGATCACGTATTAGAAGAGGGTTCAAGGTAATCATTTGTTTCAGTGGAAAAGGCTTGCCTGCGCCAGCCCCGTGTGATCTTGGGCAGAGCCTCATTTGTAAAATGGAGATAGCAATATCTTTCTCCACAGGTGTTATCAAGTTTTAAGAGTCAAAAGCCCTTTGAACCTGGTAAAACATGGTGCAAGTGCAAATGTCAGAGGCTAGTGGCTGTGTGTCTTCTCAGAGGCTTCTGTTTTCCTGGCCTTGTGGAGCTCTTTCCTCTTGCTAATCAGAGCCCCTGGCCGCTGCGTCCATGGGGGCTGCTCAGCTTCCCTCTCTGGATTTTCCATGAGGCAGAAGGGGATTTCCTGTCAGGAACCACTGTGCTATCTGTCAGGGCCAGTGGGGAGGGGCTTTGGAAACAGAGCCCTTTATCTGTCCCCAAACAATGCTGGTCCTTGTCCTGTGGGCAGGCTCTGGCAGAGAACACCTTTTAAAACGTGCACTTTTAGGCCAGAGGCTTGTGCTTCTGTGTGTGTTATAGTCGTACGGGCTGCACAAAAGGCAGCTTGGAGGGAAAAGGAAAAAGAAACAGAGAAAAATAAACAAAATGGCAGCTCTGAAAGGGGCAACCGAGTTCTTTGAATCCTGTGTTTGCCAGAGTGTGAGCTCTATGCCACATTTGGTGTCCGGTTTCCAGACGTATGTTGGCAAGCATAGCAAAGGAGAGAGCAGGCCTCCCTTTCAGAGGCAAAGGTATCTCTCTGGGCGCAACTTAGGAGCATTATTTTGATTTAAGTATATTGTTACCGTTTCCTTCTGTTTATAGCAAGGGAAAGGGTTTCCATTTATAGTAAGGACATAAAGCATTCACTTAAAATACATTTGCTAAATCGAAAAGTGTAGATTTAAAAAGCATTGGGTAGATATAATACATTAATATGCAAAATTGTGTTGGTAGTACTCAAATACTTGAATTTTTGGATATGGATGTCATCGAAACCCCTTGTTTTACTGAGGAAGAGTGGAGGCCTTAGAGAGGACAGGCTTGACCAGGGTTTCCCACGTAGAACC
>JAQZBX010017933.1:0-35080 GCA_029593785.1 Cabassous unicinctus | reverse complement strand
AAAAAAAGGAATTTTATCACGAATGGTGCAGCACAAGTACTTATCGACTAGACCAAGATAATTCATATTCAGGTAAGAGCTCTCATTGTGCTTTATAAAAGTAGAACTGCATAAAAGAAAGAAACAGCCTGACTTACAGATATTTGTGAAAATTAGAATATTTGGCAGGTGGGTGGGTAGAATTGAGAAGTACCAAAATTTTAATGAAGCATGTTTGGAATCTTTGGATACACTTTAAGGGAAAAGATCAATACTGAATGACATGGAATGAGCACCTGGATTTGGGAGAAATGAAGGAACCCAACCTAATGAGAAACTAGAATACAAAAACAAAGGGACATTATTACCTTGTCAAGGTGTACTGACTGATTTCTGAGTAGAAAGACTTTGCATCGGTTTTGACTAATGTAATTATTATTTCCCAACTCCACGACTCCTCACAATAAGGATACAGAGCACATCATCTTTAGAAAAGTTGGTCTCCAGGTACTGCTTGTTCTTTGGTAAAACAAGCTATATATGAGGAATCCAATCTAACATGCTTATCAACCAGATATGGTAGAAAGATGTAGCTTCTGCAAAGACACAACTAGAATAAAAGACTATATTATAATTAATTTTCAATGTGAATACCATAGCTTCCCTCATTAGAAGAGACACAAAAGAAAAGTTTTCATATCTTCCCAAACTTCTCATTATATTAAGAACAAAAAAAAACTATTGATATTGAAATGTCTGTCCTACCTTGGTTCATCTCTTGCCATCCCTCATCTGGACTAATGTAATAGCTTTCAACAAGATTCCCTGCCTTCAGTCTTGCTCCATGGGATCCAGTCTCTTTCCTTATGATTGTGTCATCTTTATGAAACGCACATCTTGACCATGTTACTCCCATAAACAAAATCATTCATTGCCACTTTATTATGAAGCCTTCCACAATCTATTCATTTACCTTCTAGCTACATTTATACACTCTTGTTCTCTTCATCTCTGCTTTCACTTTGTTTTCCAGAAGAGCCAAATTTTGAATCCTTTTTGAAGAGTTATGTTCTTTCTTGGCACAGTGAGAGAGCAATTATTCCTCCCTCTGATCTCAAGACAGAATTTCCATTTCTCTAACTGTCCATCTGGACAAGTTAGACAAGTCCATTGTGGTCAAGAACTTCATCTAAATATCACCTTATCTGGGGAGCTTTTTTTGACTTCTCCTAACGAACTTTGTTGCACCCTCTGTAAGGTATAACACATCCTTCATCCAAAATTGTATTTGAGAAACTACCCATTTTCTACAATTACTTAATAACATATTTATCTTTACTATAAATATGACTATCTGAAGGACAGAGCAGTGCTTTTTTTATCTTATATGAACCACATAGTCCAGAATATAGTAGTATCATAAGAACAATTTTGACTGAGTAAGTTAAAGAATAAAACTTAACATTCACAAAAACACTGGTGGCATCTTTTTCATATATTATGAAGCCAATTCTGACTTTACAACATTTTGTTAAATTTAATTCTCCAAGCAAATTTAGCAACAGAAATTATTTCTTACAAAAAAAAAATCTCTGCTAACCTGCAAATTAATTATAGTTACAGTTATAATCCTATCTAGAACCAAACTACCATATAGAATTGCTGAACAAGAAAGAGCTGAGAACCAGTCTTAAAATATTTTCCAACTCAGCTGAAATTCATTCACTAACTAAAATCTCTACCCTTTTCTTAAGAAACAGTTCTTCAGATACTTACTTTCGCTATAATTCATTTCCTGTAAACACAAATTTCAAAAAATATCTTGCTTATTTAAAGACGAAATAAGAGAATCTTAGAGTCCTACTGAAAAAAACTGGAAAGACTAAGTCTGGGAATGAATAAGAAGAAAGAAAAACTAAAAGGATAGATACAAGAAGTCAAAACAGCCTCTGAGTTCCATCAATATAGTTTAAAATAGATCCTGGTTCTCAGTCCTCCGTGAGAGAATAGACCTAACAAATCTTCAAGTTACTAGAAATGTTAGCAATTTTTAAGGCCAAATCTCAACTGCTTGCAGAAGTTCCCTCTACAACTTATTTGTTTGCCCACTTATCATGATAGGGAATTCACAACCCCAAAAAGCAGGTCATTCCAAGACTGGACAATATTCATTATTATATAATTGACTCTTAAATTCATTAGCTATTCCCCTTATGTCCCATGCATAGATCCTAGCTCTCTATAGCTACATTTTTACCAACATCCATTCATCAGTCCATCCATACTGTGATTTTGAGCTGATAATATTTAAAACAAATTTAATGAGGAATATCAATATTAAAGCTAATAATACATGCTTTCTAGAAATTTATAGATCAGATTCTCGGCATTTTTCCATTTCAAAACTAAAACAGAAACTAGCATGATTCCACCATTTGCCTCCTCTCTTCATTATAGATTATGCAATCTTTTAAATGTTCCTTGTATAAAAAACTTTGAAGACCCACATTATCATGATTACTTCACTTTTCTTTTTCATTTCACTTTTAAAGTATTCCACTTTTTAAAAATCCCCTTTTAAAATGAAGCAGGTATAAACCAACATGAAAATGGAAAACACTTATTTGGTCAGTTGAAAATATATTAAAAGAATTTATCTTTATTATTTGTAAACTGTGCTTCAGATATCCCTGAGATGTACTCCGTGCTTAACTGTCTCTCCCTTGGAAGGAAACTCAGAATGGGAAGATATTGAGCAAGGCTCAGGGTTTTGAAGATGTCTATTGCAAATATTACCTACTATTTATTTATTTATTATTATTATTTTTAAAGAAGCTTTAATTACATAAATGTTACATAGAAAATATGGGGGATTCCCATATACCTCCCACACATTTCCCCATTAACAACATCTTTTATTAGTGTGGTACATTTGTTACAATTGATGAACACATATTGAAGTATTGCTCCTAACCATGTTCTATAGTTTACATTATGGTTTACACTTTGCACAGCACAATTTTATAGGCTTTGACAAAATGTAAAATGGTCTGTATCTGTCACTGCAATGTCATGCAGAACAATTCCAATGTCCCAAAAATGCCCCATGTTACACCTATTCTTCCCTCTCCCTTCCCTCAGAACCACTGGTGACCACTACCTTTATATCAATGTTATAAGTCTGCTTTAGTCCATAGTTGCATTCCCCGCTTAAGTTTGTTCATTCCTCAATCTTTAGGATTTTGGGATGGTGATGCTTACTCTGCTTCCAATTGAGAGGGTGCTTAGATCCCATGGGAACAAATAAGTAGAACTGTCTTGCTTGCAGTTGTAGATACTCTCTGTTTTGGGGGATGGGCATTGTCCATCATCATCCTTTTGTTAGTTGTCCTGGGTGAGTCCAATGAATTGGAGCATAGGTGTTGACTACAACTCTAATGAGATTCAGGGCTCAACTGACATATGAACAGACTGAGGAGTTAAGTCTCTGAGACACATATTTAATGGGTATATTGCTAATTATAGGTTCAAATAAAATGGGCATAAGAACCATGTGTAGGAAAATTATAAATAAGTCCAGCTCCAATACTTTGGGGAGATAGGTTATCATATATACCAAGGTAAGGCCAACTGACAGGGTGCCAAATTCCTGGGGTTGTCTGTCCTGCCTATAGTGTCCAGATGTCTCCACAGCCCTCAGGAGGCCCGCTGCTTGAGACACTATTACTGCAGCAGCCAGTGAGGTCCTCCTAGATGTGCATAAGTGTAATCTTTGGAATGACTTCCTGACTCACTTTGAAATGTCTTACCATAAAAACTCATTTTTTTTTTTAAAGATTTATTCATTTTATTTATCCCCCCCTTGCTGCTTGTGCTGCTGTGTCCATTCGCTGCGTGTCTTCTCTGTGTCTGCTTATCTTCCCCTTGCTGTGAGGTCTTGCCGCATCAGCCCACGGTGCCGCGCGAGCCGGCCTGCCCTCACAAGGAGGCGCCGGGAAGCGAACCCGGGGCCTCTCATATGGTAAACGGGTGCTCCGCACCGCTCAGGTCGGCGTGCCCTCACAAGGAGGCCTCGGGACGCGAACCCAGGCCTCCCATATGGTAAACGGGGGCTCTATCCACTGAGCCACACCCGCTTCCCATAAAAACTCATTTGTATTTAATATTTACCCCTTTGGTCAAAGTCTTTTTCCAAATGCATTGCTAGTTGGTGCTTGGTAATAATCCCTTGGTACCAGGGAGGCTTATCCCTGGGAGTCATGTCCCTTGCCATGGGGAAGATAGTGAGTTTATATGCTGAGTGTAGCTTAGAGAGGACCCACATTACAGCAACAAGGAGGCTTTCAGGAGGTAACTCTTGGGCAATATATAATACTAGGCTAAGTTTCAATTTCACAAGAACAAGGTTCATAAGTACAAGCAACAATATCAAGGGCCTCCCATATTGGTCTGTCCTCCTTCACTAGGCACTGCCCATGTACTCTACAGATTCTTGCTACTCTGTTAGAGAATGTAGCAGGACTCCCCAGGATGGGAATTAAATATTCTTTCAGCTACTGTGTGGGGCTCCACTCATCAAGAAATACTCCATGACCACTTGAACACACTCATATTCCATAGAGCCATGTCCCAGGTGCACCCCTCCTCACACATCCCCCCACCACCAACAGCTCACACCAGTGATCCTCCCCTGCCACAGTTGCAACTCTTCTGCAATCCAAAACCTCCCCCAAAATAAAGACAAAATAAATAAATAAATAAAAGTAATTAAAAAACACAAAAAATAAAAAATAAAATAATTAAATTTTTTTGCATTGTATCTTTCATTCCCATAAGATCTGTTATTGTTTAGGTAAAATGACAATTTCTTCTGTATGTTTACCCAGTGTCCTATTTTTTTTCACTTTATTTTCAAAGAAGTTTTAATAACAGAAAAGTCACATTGAAAATATAGGGGTACCATACACCCCACCCCCTCCCCCTCTCACATTTTCCCTGCTAATAACATCCTCCATGAGTGTGGTGCATTTGTGACAACTGATAAGCAAATATTGAAGCATTGCCACTAACCATGGTCAATGGTTTACATTATGCTTCACTTCTGTACTATATGCTTTGTATAATGTATAATGACTGTATTTATCATTGCAAGATCATACAGAACAATTCCAATACCTTAAAAATGCACCATCCATTCTTCCCCTCTCTCCCCTCAGAACCCATGGTAACCACTAGGTTGCAATTTTTGAAGAATGAAGTTAATAGTTACATGCATTAATATTGAGGACTTGCCATATTGTTCTGTCTCCTTTTGTTAGGCACTGTCTCTGTTCCTAAGAGACTCTTGCCCCTCTATTTGAGAACTTAGCAGAACTCCCCAGGATGGGAGTTTAATGTTTTCTTGGTTATTGTGTGAGTCTCCACCCACTGAGATCACGCCCTATGACAAGATGAACACTTTCATATTCCATAGAAGCATGCCCCAAATGTGCCATTTCCAAGATATTACCCCACCCCCAATGCCCTGCACCAATAACTTTCCCTGCTATATTTGCTAAAAGAACATCCCACCATTGTAGTTTTAATCACAGATCTATAAATCCCCAGAGTTCACCTGCTCCTTCCTCCAGCCTTCCCCCAGTTCCATGGATAGTCCAATGCATCCCCCTATCCTGCTTACCCTTGCATTCCAGCACTGTTGACCTGATTCACATCCCTGCACCACTATCATCCCCATCCACTGCCAAACCACCCCCTTTCACCTTATCATAGGTTTTTGCCATATTGAGCATCAGCTCACCACATTCTACTCCCTTTCTGTCTCCTGATAACCTATATTCCAGACTCTTAGGTCATATCAATGAGGTCATGTAATATGACTGACTTACTTCACTAACATAAGGTCTTCAAGATTCATCCATGTTGTCCCATGTGCCAATACTTCATTGCTTCTTACATCTGAGTGACATTCCCTTGCGTGTTATGCCACAATTTGTTTATCCATTCATCTGTTGATGGACACTTGGGTTGCTTCCAAGTTTTGGCAATAGTGAATAATGCTGCTACAAACATTGGTGTGCATTATCTGTTCATGTCTCTGCTTTCAATTTTTCTGGGTATGTACCCAGCAGTGAGATTGATGGATCATATAGCAGTTCTATAGTTAGCTTCCTGAGGAACTGTCAAACCATCCTCCACAATGGCTGCACCATTCTACATTCCCATCAACAGTGGATGAGGGTTCCCCTTCTTCCAACTCCTCTTTAACACTTGTAATTCTGTTTTTTTTTTTTCATAGTTGCCAGTCTAATAGGTGTAAAATGATATCTTATTGTAGTTTTTATTTGTATTTCCCTAATAGCTAGTGATATAGAGCATTGTCTGCCCAAGAAGTGCTGATACAAAGTACCAGAAATCCGTTGGCTTTTAAAAAGCGTATTTATTTGGGGTAAGAGCTTACAGTTACAAGGCCCTAAAGAGTCCAGATCAAGGCAGTTTTGTCAAGGTGCCATGTGTTGAAGCAAGATGATGGGCAATCTCTGCCTGACTCTCCCTTCTTCTTCTTAAGGCTCCGGGGGCCCAGCTTCTTCCAATCTCAGCTGTAGGCTGGCATAGGGCTCGTCTTTCAGGGCTTCCTCTGTCAGTCTGGCATAGGACCTATTTCTTTCCAGGCTTTCTCATCTGCTCAGCTGCTCAGCTGCCAACTCTCAGGTGAATGGTTTAGCTCTCCTGGGGCTTTAGCTGTTTGAACCTTTTCCTTTCTGTCACATGACAGGAACAAAATAACCAATTTCTCTCCTCTTCTTTGTGTCTTCTTGAGTCTGTTTATATCAGCCCACCAAGGGTACTCAATTTGAGTCATGCCCTACTGATGTTATAGAATCAAAGCCCTAATCCTAACAGGTAACTTAATCAAGACATGTCAACTGAATCTAATGCATAAGTTTACAAACATAATCTCTCTTTCTGGGATTCATAAATAATCTCAGACTCCCACAAGCATCTTTTCATGTGTTTTTTAGTCATTTGTATTTCCTCTTTGGAAAAGTGTCTATTCAAATCACTTGCCCATTTTTTAAGTGGGTTGTTTGTCTTTTCATTTTTGTGATGTAAGATTTCTTTATACATGCTGGATATTAGACCCTTATCAGGTACCAAATATTTTCTCCCATTGAGTAGGCTGCCTTTTCACTTCCTTGGCAAACTTCTTTGAAGCACAAAAGGTTTTAATTTTGAGGAGGTCCCATTTTTATATATTTTTCTTTTGTTTCTCATTCTTTTGGTATAAAGTTTATGAAAACAGTTCCTATTACAAGATCTCATAGATGCTTCCCTCTATTATCTTCTAGGAGCTTTATGGTCTTTGCTCTTGTATTAGATTTTTTATCCATCTTGAGTTAATTTTTGTATAGGACATGAGATTGTGGTTCTCTCTCATTCTTTTAGATACGGATATCCAGTTCTCCCAGCACCATTTGTTGAAGAGCCTATTATGTCCCAGTTGAGTGGGCTTGGTGGGTTTGGTGGGCTTGGTGTCCTTGGTGAATATCAATTAGCCATAAATGTGAGGATCTTTAAAAGAACTCTCAATTCAGTTCCATTGGTCAGTATGTCTATCCTCATGTGAATACCATGCAGTTTTGACCACTGTAGCTTTGTAGTGTGCTTTAAAATCAGGTAGCATGATTCCTCCAATTTTGTTTTTCTTTTTCAATATAAATTTGGCTATTTGGGGCAGCTTGCCCTTCCAGATAAATTTCATAATTAGCTTTTCCAATTCAGTAAAAAATGCTGTTGCAATTTTTGTCAGGATTGTGTTAATTCTATAAATCAATTTGGGTAGGACAGGAATCTTAATGATTTTTAGTCTTTCGATCCATGAACATGGAATGTCTTTCCATTTATTTAGGTCTGCTTTGATTTCCTTTAGCAATGTTGTATAGTTTTCTGCATACGAGTCTTTTACATCTTTAGTTAACTTTATTCCTAGATATAGTATTCTTTTAGATGCTATTATAAATGGAATTTTTTCTTTATTTCCTCCTCAGATTGCTAATCATTGGTGAAAAGAAATGCTACCGATTTTTGCGTGTTGATCTTTTATCCTGCAACTTTCCTGATCTCATTTATCAGCTCCAGAAGTTTTGTTGTGGATTTCTCAGGGCTTTCTATGTATAGGATCATGTCATCTACACATAGTGAAATTTTTACTTCTTCCTTTCCAATTTCGATGTCTTTTATATCTTTCTCTTGCCTAAGTGCTCAAGCAAGTACTTCTAACACAATGTTAAATAAAAGTGGTGACATTGGGCATCCTAGTCTTTTTCCAGATCCTAGCAGGAAAGACTTTAGAATTTCACCATTGAATATGATGTTAGCTGTGGGCTTTTCATACATACCCTTTATCATATTGAGGAAGTTTTCTTTATTCCTCTCTTTCAGAATATTTATA
The DNA here is from genome assembly GCA_029593785.1 of Cabassous unicinctus. Lineage (NCBI taxonomy): Eukaryota > Metazoa > Chordata > Mammalia > Cingulata > Chlamyphoridae > Cabassous > Cabassous unicinctus. The sequence goes on along the minus strand of JAQZBX010017933.1, from coordinate 26,649 downwards.
TCAAGAAAGGATGCTGTATTTTGTCAGATGCTTTCACTGCAACAATAGAGATGGTCATGTGATTTTTTGATCTATTACTGTAGTTTATTACATTGATTTTCTTATGTTGAACCATCCTTGCATACCAGAGATGAAACCCACTTGATCATGGTATATAATTCATTTGATGTGCTGTTGAATATGATTAGCAAGTATTTTGTTGAGGATTTTAGTATCTAGGTTCATTAGAGATATTTGTCTGTAGTTTTCTTTTCTTGTGGCATCTTTATGTGGCTTCTGTATATGTCTATAGGTCTAGATCTTCTAACATATTATTCAAGGTCTCTGTTTCTTTATAGACCCTCTTTCGAGGTGTTCTGTCTAATGATGAAAATGGTGTATTAAAGTCCCCCACTATAATTGTAGAAGCATCTATTTCTTCACTTAGTTTTTGCCTCATGTATTTTGGGGAGCCCTGGTTAGGTGCATAAATATTTATTTTTGTTCTTTCTTCTTGATAGATTACCCCTTTTATTAATATATAGTGCCCATCTTTTTCTTTTGCAGTAGTTTTGCGTTTAAAGTCTATTTGGTCCAATATTAGTATAGTGACTGCTGCCCTTTTTTGGTTATTGTTTGCATGCAAAATCATTTTCCAGCCATTCACTTACAATCTCCTTGAGTCCCTGTGTCTAAAGTGAGTTTCTTGTGGACGGCATATAGTTTCTTGGGACATATTTCCTTATCCATTCTGCCAATCTGTGTCTTTTGATTGGAGATTTTTACCCAAAAACATTCAATGTTATTACTGACAAGGCAGTACTTACATTAGTCATTTCTTCTGTCTTTTATTTCTTTCTCACTCCATTTTTTAAAGGTACTAAGGATTGAACTCAGGATCTTGTACATGGGAAGCAGGTTCTCAACCACTAAACTGCATCTGCTCCCCAGTGAGAGTTGGTTTTTGTTTTGTTTTGTTTTTTGTTTTGCTTTTAGGAGGTACTGGGGATCAAACTTGGGACCTTGTTCATAGGAAGCAAGCACTGAACCACTTTTTTCTTTAGGTTTATATATGTCATATTTTGTATTTACTTCTCTTTTTTATCTTTTTAGTTATTCTTACTAATAATCTTCCTTTTTACACTCTCCTCCAATCCTCTCTCTCTGTTGTTTTTTTTGTTTTTTTTCTTTCAACTTGCAGAACTCCCTTTAATATTTCTTGAAGGGCAGGTTTTTTGTTGACAAACTTAATTTCTGTTTATATTTGTGAATATTTTGAACTCTTCTTCATCTTTGAATGCCAGCATTGCTGGATGTAGAATTCTTGGCTGACAGTTTTTTTCTTTTAGCTCCTTAACTATGTCATACCACTGTCTTCTGACCTCCATGGTTTCAGATGAGAAATCAGTGTTTAATTTTGTCTTGCTTACCTTGTATGTGATGGATCTCTTTTCTCTTCCTGCTTTCAGTTTTCTCTCTGTCTTAAGCATCTGACAGTTTGATAAGTATATGTATTGGGGTTGGCCTGTTAGAATTTATACTGTTTGGAGTGTTCAGCACTTCCTAGACATGTCCATCCATGTCCCTCAAAAGAGTTGGGACATTTTCAGCCATTATTTCCTTTAACACTCCTTCTGCCCCCTTTTTCCTTCTCTTCTCACTCTGGGATGCTATAATGTGTATATTTGTGCATTTCATGTTGTCATTCAATTCCCTGAGTCCCTGCTGAATTTTTTAAATCTTTATATCGATCTGTTCTACTATCTGTCTAATTTCTGATGTACTATATATGACATCACTAATTCTTTCCTGTCCTTGTTCAATTCTGTTGTTATGTGCTTCCAGCATGTATATATATTTTAAAGAGGTACTTTAAAATTGAACCCAGCACCCTATACATGGTGCTATACACCCTATACATGGTTCCCCTATACATGGGAACCAAGCACTCAACCACTGGGCTACATCTGTTCCCCAATGAGAGCTGTTTTTTGTGTTTGTTTGTTTATTTTTATGTGATATTGGGGATTGAACCTGGGATCTTGTACACAGGAAGCAGGCACTCTACCACTTGAGCTACATTAGCACCACAAGTGTATTTTTTATTTCTTGCATTGTGCCATTCATCACCATCAGATCCGTTATCTTTTTAGGTATGTTATAATTTTCATTATGTTTCTCCATTGTCTTTTTAATATCCTTTCTCTCTTCCTTCACTTCATTAAGTTGATTCATGATATTTGTTTGGGCATCCTTGATTAGTTGTTCCATGTTCTGCATCTTCTCCTGTTTTTCAGTTTGTTCATTAGAAGGGGCCATGTCTTCCTGTTTCTCAATATGGCTTGTAAATTTTTTTTGTGTCTAGGCATCTGGTTATCTTGATGGGCTTATTCAAAGGGTTAGGTTCTCCCTCTATTCTAGGGTTTTATTTTGTTTTGTTTTTCATTAAGAGTCCTCTTTGGCTCTTGGTTCCATGTATTCTATATCCTTGAAGTTGTCTGTGTTCCCTTGAAAAAATATTAAGACTATAGAAAAGGAAAGAGAGAAGAGAAAAGAATAATAGTAATAATTTTTTAAAAAGATAGAAAAGGAACCATAAAAGAGCCCAGAAAAAATAAATAATAAGAGTGAAAAATCATAATAAATACAAAAGAATAAGAATAGAAAAGGTGAAATAAAAAAAGATGAAACAAAAAAATAGAATAAACCAAAAGACTGGAAAGATGAGGAAAAAAATAATGAAACAAGCAAGAGATGGTGGAATGAAAGAAAAGCAATAGAAGAGGGAAAAGTGAAAGAAAGAAAAGACATAAACTAAAGAGGAAAAAGAAAGAAAAGAAAAGAAAGAAACAAAGAAAGAGAAGAGACAAAAATCTAAAACAACCCAAGAAACACAGGCTTCCCTCTTAGGCCCCTAGGAACTGTCTCAAGTTCATCAATCAATCACCCTGCAGCCTGCCCTTCACAGGTAAGGTACATGGTTTTAACGAATAAAATAAAGAATAAAAAATGAAATAATTGTAATAAATATACAATAACGGATAGGTCCTGTCATGAGGTGCCAGTTGGGTGCCTGACAGCTTGCTGGATCACTCTCTGGATCCTTTCTCTTAGGAGGTACCAGGAGTTGAACCAGGACATAGTATATGTGAGGCAGGTGTTCCTCCACTGAGCTACACACACTCCACAGGTTAAGTAGGCTTCTGAAAGCTTGTCTGGCTCTCCCTGCCCTCTTTTCCCTCAGGCAAGTTGGGCTTCTAACATTTTGCCAGCTATCAACCTGGTTTCCTTCTCTCCTGGACTAGTTAGGGGCCTGTCTGCCTACACCCTCACTGATGTGAGGGGAGCTGGGTAAGACAGCCTGTCTGTTCAAATTCCTTCTCTCTTCTCCCTGGGGCTGCTTCAGTGCTGAATGAGGACTTTTTTTTGAGATTCAAAGGGGGCTCAGCTGGCCAAATTCACTGAAGAGAAACACCCTTCTCTCTCTGCCAGACTCCTCTTCCTCCCAGGGAGGACAACCTTTTTTCCCACTCAGTTGGCTGCAATGAGCCAGGGGTTTTACAGAGGCTATTTGCCTTGAGGGTGGGGTATGTGCGTTCTTCCCAGCCATAGGGACTAGTAACTCATGGTTGGCTTTTGTTTGGCCTCTTTGTCTCTCTGTCCCTCTCCCTCCTGGATGATGCACAACACTATTCTGGTCTGCAGTTCCCCAGAGCAGCTCCCTCTTTTTGTATGTGTGTGTGTGAGAAAGAGAGAGAAAGAGTTGAGCCCTGCCTACCTACTTCCATGCCATCTTCCCAGAAGTCCAACATATTTATTTTTAATAATGTAATTTCAATAAGTATTTTTCTCTCTTTTTCCTTTTTCTCTGTCTGCAGGCATTTTTAAAAAATAACACCAGGTAGAAAATCCCAATGATAACAAGTTTGAGCCCAAATAATATGTATCTCTCTAGATATTGTCTGATTGCTTCAGAGAAAATGGAATTATCTCCTCCTTTGCCAGATTGCATGACACTTCTATTAATTCTCCCTAAGAGTGCAATAGCTTTTTTTTTGCAGCAAGAATTCTTCATTGTTTCATACTTATCCTGTGGTAAAATTAAGCACTGTTTTTAAACAAATAATAATTGTTTTGTAACATAAAGACTTTAATCAAAGAAAGCATGCATTATCTTGAGTGTGCTCTGGGAGGATAGCTACATGTCTGTTTCCTTTATAAAATACATTTATTCAACTACTGATTTATTCACTAGCCACTTTTGGGGCATCTATACTGTGTACATTGCAGAAGTAGTTCTTTCCAAAGTGGTCAGACAGCTAAATCAGATAACTGAATAGAATATTTAATTATCCAAGAGAAAGCTTTCATTTTGTTGTGTATTATCTAAATCACTCTATAAACAAATAAAATTCTAAGTAATTTGTTAACATTCTGAATAAAAATAGAGTTGCTTGTATTTGTAATGGTGCTCTATATGTAAATAATTTCTCATAGCCTTTGCATTTTGGAGAACACTAATGAAGAAGCTGTTGCCAAGGGAAGAGGCATAAGGGCCTCTTGGATAATAGGTGATTCAAAAGGAAACCTAATAGTTTTGCTAATACATTAAAGATAGTCTTGTCACACAAGGAGAGAGGGTTTTACGTTTTTTGAGAACACAACCAATCTTCTGTACAACTGCAAAAAAAAAAGAAAAAGAAAAGAAATTTTCAAATAAGACTTTGCATAAGTCCTGCTGTTCACCTCCCACTCTCTACCTTTCTCCCATTGTCATGTTATTAACCTGCACCAGGATCTATCTGCTTTATCTAGATTCACCTGCTAGTTTAACCTGGTTCTGCAGCAATCCCCAAAATATGACTACATATCCATGAGCAAGACGTATTTTAGATTATTTAAAAGGAGCCTTTTAGGTAGGTCAAAGATGAGCACCATCTGAGTTCTGTGATTTGTTAACTCTGCAGTTTTGGGCAAGTGGCTTGACCGCTCAATGTATATGTTTCTTCATCTGTAAAACTGGAGAATAACACCAACTCATTGAGTTATTGTGAAATTTAAATGAACTAAATATATAAAACATAGTGGCTAGTGTTTCATCAATTTCTGTCAATGTCATTCTTAATATCCAAAATGTGTTTAGGGAACACATTTATTCCTTTGCCCCCTGGCATATGGGCAAAGCCTAGCTTGTCAGTGACCATTCTTACACTTACTTTGTGCACATCTATTGATTTGTTGTCTACTTCACTCCCATACTTCTCAGACTAGCATGCTTTTAGTTATTGGAATTGCTATCCCTGTCATTTTCATCAACAACTTTTCCCTGGGAGTTGCCATGTTTTCACAAACTCAGTGACATTTTGTCACATTTCATTTAACAAGAGGAATCACATTCATGTTTATCCATTCATCTAAAGCTATTATAAATTACTTTAATCTTGTGAATTTTAAGGGTTCCCTGTCATTGTTTAAAAACATAAATTGGCATACTTTCTTATGCTGTGGGTTCAGTTTCTTTTAGTTCATATTGCATGTTCATTTTGGATGGTCTTTTAAGCATGGTTAAATAAAAGGTTAACATGAAAAAAAAAGTTTATCTGTGATTTATGAGTCTATATAAGTGCCTGGCACTGAGTAAATAATTTATAAATACTTGTTAAATAAATGAATGAAACGATTTCATAAGCATAGTTAAAAGAGGAAGAAATAAGTTTTAGGATTAGACAATTGGGTATGTTTTGCTGTCTTTTATTCTTATATAGTCTGCAGCTTTGTAATAGTCTTCATTAGCTAAAAAGACTATTTTTTTCCTTTATCCCAGTAATGACTTGCACATTTATACTAAAATAAGATGCATAGAATTGTAAATAAGTAAAGAGCTCAGTTTTCTTTAAACTATAATCACTTGACTTCTTGTCATATTAGACAAGAAAGATATGAAGTTTACAGACAACAGTTTGAAGGCACAGGGAAATAATAGTGTAAAGGGGAATTCCTTTCTAAATCTTTGACTTGGCATTCTGTTTTACTCAAAAATTTGCCTTGTTGTTGATATATTTACAAAAATTTAAAAAAGCACCTGAAGTGATTGAGAAATCTGAAGAGTTTCAGTTTGACTGTCAATTGATTAGGACTGATTGATCACTGTTTTCCAGTTTTCCACAATCTGCATGTCCAGCCATACAAGAAATGCTGCTGAAATTGGCTGTCTCCATTCTCTTTCCTATCTGTTATGTTTATTTTTGCTCCCTGTGATGGTTAAGTTCATGTGTCAACTTGGCTAGGTTATGGTGCCCAGTTGTTTGGTGAAGCAGGCAGTGGGCCGATTGTTACTGTGCTAGTATTTTGTGGATTTAAATCATTAGTCAGTTGGTTGCATCTAAGACTGATTATATTTATAATTAGCAAAAGAGATTGCCTTCAGCAATGAGAGAAGTCTCATCCAATCAGGTGAAGCCCTTAAAGGGAGAACAGATGATTTCAGCAGAAAGAAAAAAAGAATTTCTACCTCAATTCTGCCAGCCAGCTTCTCCTGGGGAATTCATGGAAACCTTCATCATCAGTTCCCCACTTGAGGCCTGTCTTATGGAACTTGGAATTGCCAATTCCGTATGGCGTGAGCCAATTCTTATAATAAACCTCTTAATATTTACATATTAAATCCTGTTGGTTCTGTTTTTCTGGAGAACCCTGACTAATACACTCACTAATCAGGAAATTAGGCTCAGAAAAATGGAAAAATTTGTAGTGCACTACAATTGCAGTGGGTTTATCATCATATGAAAGAGTATTTGGAAATGCCATATAAAGAACACTGGGCCCACATTTCTTATTCCTATTTTATAATCAACTACTTGAGTAACCTTGGTCAAGAACTATCTAACTCTCCTATTTGGTGACCCCACTACTTTAAAAATAGCTAGTTTGGTCCAGATTACAGATAAAGCAAAATATTAGTACTCGTTTCTTAAGAATTTAATAAAATGCAATCCTAGGGCTAAAAAAACAGATTTAAAAAATATTTTGTCTATATAAATAAATGGATTGCATGAGATTAAATAAAGTCAGACAACAAGAATAATTTAAAAGCTTTTTATATGCTACCAAATTACCAAACTGTATTTTCAAAATTATTTTGAAGTCAGAAAAGAAGTACACTTACATGGAACTATAAATTATAACATATATACATGTATATATACACATATGTATATGTATAGTAAATATGTATATGTATAGTAAATATATGTATTTATATAAATTAATGCATCAAATTTCATGAACATAGGTCTATAACACTGAAGAGCTAGACTTATTAGGGTAACTAATAAGTTCCAGAGAACTTGCCCTATTCTCATCTATGCAATCACTTTCAAAGATGGACAGCCAAGTCATGAAGTCATACTTAAAAAGAAAATTTCATTGTTTACTTGCAGCTTCAAATAACCTAAAAGGAGATACAAATCTTAACAAGGACAGCTCAGAAACTTTACTCTCCCTCCCCAGCACTTATATTCTGCAGCTCTTAGGGGTCTGTTCCTGCCGAGCTGTTTTCTCAATTTCCAGCAGTGCTACTTTTCTTCCTTTCTCCCCTCTTTCTTTCTCTGCTTCACTCCTAATTCCTTATTAAATAGTTCAATCTACCTTCTCTGTTATATCCTCCCCTTCTTTGCTTTTTGTCTCTCTAGTTCCATCACTTTCTCTGATCTATCCTAGTATCTAAAATGAGATCTGGAACCTGCCTGTCAGACCTTTGTTACCTGGAGGTTGCTGGGGCAGAGAACAGTTAAGAGCAATCATGCGTTAAGAGATTTCGCTGCTCCATGTATGCTGGTGGCAAAGGTCCACATATTGGGGAAAGAATGAAAATCAAATTCTGGTTTCCAATTTTAAGGAAGAAAAACAAAGCTATTCCCACCCTACGACCTTTCTAATAGGGTGATCTTATTCACAACTCAAGGACCTCTGCCTTTTCTTTCATGTTGCTAGGAGAGATTGTTGTTTATGTTTGGCCAGAGATTTTGATAGGTTTTCAGTAGTCAACAGTGAATAGAGACTGAAAGCCTGGGTTGGTAAAGACAGAATTCATCTGAATTGTAGGGTGTAAAGAATTTGAAATGGGAGAGGAGTGGACATAGGCAGTTAGAGAGGAAATAAGGTCAAGGTGTAGGGGAAAGGGAATGTAAATCAGAAGGATGGGAGAACACTGTATTTTACCTGGGGTGACAGGGCAAGCGAGAAAACCTCTGGGCTGGGTTGCTGAAAGAAAGCTTAGGGACAAGATGTCTATTATTTGTCTAATTCTCTTCTAGCTCTTCTATGTACTTAAAACATTTGTAAGGTTTTCCACTGAACTGACACAAGGCCCAAGGTAATTATTTTTTAATTTAGAGGGAGGTTGGTTCTACATCAGTATCGATGTAGAACTAAATAAGACCACACACATAGAAGAGAGAAATAATGCATAAATTGAATTCAACTATTTGAAAGAGAATGCAGACAGAATTGACCATAAGAACACAAATTTCTCCCAAAGTTAGAAAACTTGTGGACAGTTTAAACTTTCTCCACTTTATGGAATGGAGGTTCAATTTAATTTAATGTAAGTTTTTAAGGAGCAAGGATAGTCAAGTTGATATGTAGAGTCTTTGAATGTTACTCAAAGTCTGTGAATCATCAGGTTAATACATCTATACCTATTCTAAGTATCCACAATTATTACAATCCTTGTAGTTCATGGAAATATTCTTTCACATGACTTATGAATAACATCTCATTATAAGTGATAAGATCAGTTAATCATACCCAGAGATCACTTATACAAATTCACCTCCTAACCAAGTCTCAATATCAGGTTTGCTAGCTTTTCTTCAGCTTCTAAACACTTTCCGAAGAACTTTGGGTATGGCCTTGTTAATTGCAGGAAACCAACATATTACTAAAGTAAAACAAGGATAACCATATTTTATGCTTTGTCTGGGACATGTTCTTTTATGCCTGTGAACCAGGTTAAATTATTAATGGTACCCATTTCCCCTCTCAAAAGAGCCCCAATTTGTATGAGAAATTATGTGGTCACTAAATAAATACTAATTCATAAATAATTGAGAGCGGAAAGGCATACTGACAGCATTTCTTCATTAGATATTGAGGGATTTTAGATTCTTAGGAGAGAGAGATTAAAAGAGATGCAATGGGGGAGACAATATCTTGTACTGCAAAGGCAAATAGGATGGGGACAGTTTTCAATTAGACAATAATTTCTAAAAACATGAAGTGTTAAAACAAGGAGAGACAACAGGGCTCATTTACCCTGGCCCAGCTTTTTGGAGGTAGTAACTGAGACCCAGAGATGTAAAGTGACTTACTCAGAGACACACCATTTGTCTACAATCAGAGGTTATGCCATGATGGAAATTACTCTGGGCCCCAGCCTGTTGATCTCAAATTTATTTGGAATTCCAAAGAGCTATCTATTTATGTTTATTCATTTATTCAGCAAACTTTATTTTTGTTCCTACTCTGCTAAAAGGAAAAAAAGAAAAGAAAAGAAAACCTTACAGTACACCCTCTTTCTACTCTCTTATAGTATGCTTGGGAAATAACATAAAAACCAACAATTTCAATCCAGTATTATAGAAGCAAAAATAAAATATGTGTTGTTGTTGAGCACCTATAAAGGCCTTGCAATCGTAATCTAGTGGGTCAGGGAAAGTTTTATGGAAAGACTACCATTTATGCTCTTGGAAGAGATAGTATGTAAGCCAAGTACTGAAGGATAATAATAGAGGAAAGAAGGCAGCATGGGGTGGGTATTTCATGCAGAAGAAACAGCTTGTGTGAGGGCCCAGAGATGACAGAACCCACGGTTCATTCATGAGCCTGCCAATGAGTTCAAGAGATTAGGGCATAGGGTCCACAGAGGAGATAAAGCAGTACAAGTTGGAGTAATGACAGTTGGAGAAAAGATAAGACTAAAACTGAAAGATCAGATAATAAGATGTTCCTTACAAATCCAGGCAGAAGATGACCATTGCTGGTAAGAGAGATTTTGATAAATAGGGAATAGGGAGTCCAATAGACAAAATTTGGTGTTTGGGTTACTATTCTCAGATTCAATTCCATTTCAGAGTTTTTGCTGTTCGTGTTCCCCTGAAACTTAGTTGTTTCTGATGTACACTTGAAATCGTCTTCTTTTAACTGAATTTGTTCCAAAAAATAAATATCCTAAGTGATGTACTTATTATGTTGAAAATTTTGAGTTGTCACCACAGCAAAGAAACTTTACAATAAGGTGGTATTATTCCAGGAAGTGGATTCTGAACAAAGTTAAGAGATGCTGTTAAAAATGAACATGTGATGCATCAGAAAATATGTAACACTCACTGAAGAAGATGATTCATGATGAGTAGTTCTGATAAAAACAAATTGAAGCAAGACCAAAAAGGAGCTTGGTGGCTATACTATGTTTAAATTGGGTGGGAATTTTCAAAACCATAAATGCTGGATTTGTATTTATTATATGAGTTTTTGAAATATGATGCAAGTGACACTTTTTGGAAGAACAAACAGTATTAGAAAGCAAGATTTACCTGATTTTTAAGAGTTGACTACATACTTAAAAGACATACACAGTTTTACCATGAGTTTTATTAGAAGATAAAAACTGAATAAGAAATGATTTTGTTTTCCAAAATGGAATTGTTTTAAATATCACCTAATGACTTAATCTCCAACCGTCCTTATCAAATAATATTTATTTCTTGTGGACTAGCCAATATAAGTGGCTGTTGCTTCCTGCCTCTTAGAATCTTTAGACCTAAAATGGTTGACAAAAACAATAAACATAAACACAAAATCAGACAAATGAATTTCCACTAAATACAAATCCTGAGAGGTAATGCTTTGAAAGAAAATAAGTTGAAACAAAATAAATTCAATAAGGAAGGCCTTATATTTTATAAGTGACCCTATTCAGGAAATTAAATACATATAAGCAGAACTGAGACAAGAATTGGAAATATTCTTTGGGTATTCCTTTCAACATTCCCAGTATCTACAATGATATTCATTGTAGAGTGCTTTCATATCTATTATCCCTTTTTTTGAATCCTTCAAGTATATTAAAAGTTATTTGCATATTATACATATTTACAATCCAACTCCCATGAGCCAGTCCATAAAAGTTTCTACAAAAATTGAATATCAATTACTTAACTGAATAACTGTATGTTAAGTTTATTTCCCCTTAACCATTTTTATTCTCTTGTTATTTATATATTTACATATTTATTTATATTATTCTGGAATGTTTGTCTCTAGGCATTTTATTATGTGTATGTTTCAAGTATTTGTGCTACTCAGAGAATTTATTCTCAAATTACAATTAGTATATCATTCCTTTTTCCTCTTAGTTTTTTCTTTGTAGCTATAGTTAATTTGCTCTTCTTTTCTATTAAGATAACTAGATGCAAAAGTCTAGTCACTGGAAGGGATAATATTTACAAGTTAAATGGTTTTATCTCCCTCACCTTTCATAATCTTTCTCTCAACTGGATTCATTCTCTTTAAGCTCAAACTCTGAGAAGGTTTTAAGAAGCCATATATCATCTTCTCATCTTAGTCTGATTTCCTTCTTCTTCTCAGATAGATAGGTTTTAAATTTCTGCCTCTTCAAGTCATCCTTTTCTAATCACTTGATAGTGATTCTACAAATTCTGCTCACATTTTCACACCTTTTATCATCTATCTTCTCATTTTTACAAACCTCTTTTTAGAACTTGTACTTCTTTTCATTCTAAACTTTCTCTTTGGTAAAGTTTGCCCTTCACAGAGACTCAACTTGAGTGGGAAAAACTAGAAACTTAATCTTTAGTCATTGGCATCTTCCTTTGAAATATTGAAACAATGAAGTTATTCAACTGTAACAAAAGTCAGTATTGATTCTGTCTTGTACCTTCAGGGTCAGACATATGAGTTGCATTTTGCTTAAATTTGTCCTGCTGATCCAGAAGTGAGAGTCTGGGGAGTGGATGTGGCTCAAGCAATTGAATGCCCGCCTCCCACGTGGGAGGTCCAAAGTTTAGTTCCCAATGCCTCCTAAAGAAGACGAGCAGATGCTGCAACCAGTAAGACACCACAACCAGCAGACGCAGCAACCAGCAGACACCGCAACCAGCAGATTCTGCAAACACCACAATGAGCAGATGCTGCAATGAACAGCCACCACAATGAGCAGATGCCACAACGAGCAGATGTTGCAACAAGCAGATGCGGCGATGAGCAGACACAGCAAAGAGCAGACTTCCCAATGAGCAGACGCCACAACCAGCAGGGAACAGAAGTGGCTCAAGCAGTTGGGCACCCACCTCCCACATGAGAGGTCCGGGGTTTGGTTCTCGGTGCCTCTTAAAGAAGACAAGCAGACACACAAAGAGACAGACCAAGGAGCCATCTCAGGGGAAGGGAGAAAAAATAAAATAAAATTTCTTTTAAAAAGTGCATGTGACTAAATAAAGATAATAATAATTTTTTAAAAAAGTAGAAGTGAGAGTCTGCAAGACTCTGTATGGGGCTGACACTCATCACCTAGATCAAGTGTTCAAGACAATTAACACTTCTCTGTGTGTGAGCCATAAGTAATACGCCATTTAAAAAATCTCCACAGGTTCTTCTCTTCCCTTCCCTTCCCTTCCCTTCCCTTCCCTTCCCTTTTTCAAATTTATTTGAATATCCCTTCTTATCAACATGTATGGCTAGAGTTTTTACTGCTTCATCTTCCACTTTGATATGTCATACAACTTTCATGAACCAAATTTCTGACTTTGCATTTTCTTGGTTGATTCTTATTCAATAATCTTGCATGATTTTGTATACATTTTAAATAGTCTCTCTAAATTTTGCTAGATAAGTATCAGCATAATGGCTTGTATCATGAATATGACCTGCTAATTATTTTCTCTTTGTCATCTTTGTACTACATTGCTTTCAAATATGGAACACATTTACTTGCAAAGGGGTGTTTAAAAATCACAGTGAAAAGCTAAATGGGTAGCTTGACCTCACTCCCCTTGTCACTTTCATTACTTTTCTCTGCCCACCCACTCAGATCCAGGATGCCAGTAACACTGGCAAATAGACCACTCAAACATTTTAACATTGGAAACATTTTTAGACATGTTTTGTGTTTTCTTAAAGAGAACGTAATTATTTGCTTGTTCAAACATAACAAATAGCCATTCTACCTCTCTACTTTGGCAAAAGTTGAGATTTGTTATTAGTCAATAGAACAGATATGTTTTTCTAGAAAGTTAACCTCTACTAATCTAAAAGTTCTTCAGCAGAAAATTGCAACTGTATGCTAGCAATTAGAATTTAATAATATGCTAATAACACAGATCTTCCAACACCAAATCTTCCTTCCCTTCCCCCTTGAATTTCTTCCCCATTCTTAACTTTATTTTGATGCAACTTTCAAAAAGCAGGAATGTCTTTGAGGGTTTTCTACCCTTGCAAATGTATGAAAATTATATTGTTTGAGTATACCTGAGAATTTCCTTCTTTTTCCTTCAAATATGTAACAGTTTGGCAGTTTGATATAGTTATGAATTCCAAAAATAGATATTGGATTATGCTTGTCAACTGGTCTGTTCATCTGGGCATGATTAAGTTATGATTAGGGTTTTGATTGGGCCATGTCAGTAGGGCATTGAACCCCGCCCCTTTGTGGGTGGGGAATCAAAGATAAAAGGCATGGCAAAGGACAGAGTTGGAGATTTTGAGTTGGAGTTCTGATGTGGCGTCTTGAGCTGGAGCCCGGGGAAGTAAGCGTACAGAGGAGCTTGGTCGTGAGGAAGGAGAGAAGGCCCTGGGAAAAGTGATGAACCATTCTCCTGACAGTTCACAGCTGGCCTTGGGGAGAGAGGCAAAGGCTAGAGAGCCTCATAGTCTACAGCTGACCTTATGGAGGAAACAGAGGAGCTGAGCCCAGAGAGAAACGGAGCCCCGGGAAGAGAGGAACCCAAGAAGTCTGAACCCTGGCAAACGTCAGCAGCTGTCATGCTCCAACATGTGGCAACAGACTTTGGTGAAGGATGAAACTTAAGCTTTATGGCCTGGTAACTGTAAGCTTCTACCCCAAATAAATACCCTTTATAAAAACTAACCCATTTCTGGTATTTTGCATAAGCGCCATTTTTGCTGACTAATACAAAATAAAAAAGAGTTTTAGAATTTCTTGGTGGCAATAGCTCCCCCTCGAAATTCTTATGATAGTATTTCATTGTCTTCTGGCATTTAGAGATGCAAAAAAGAATTTGAAACCAACCTAATATCATTCCTTTGTGTATATGTTTATTTTGCTCTGCCTGGATGTACTTAGGCTTTATTTTAATCCACACCTTTAAAAAAAGTTTGCAAATTTTAGCTAATAAACCTCCAGGTTCACATTATTCTTCAGCTGAGGTAAACTGCCCTTTTGTAAGTCCTCAATTTTTTGCTTCTATTCTGTTGCCTCACACACACACATGCACATTACTTATAAATTGAGTATGTAATCTTGTTTCATGTTGCTCATCTCCATTTTCTTTGTCTTAATATCTTAACCTCTTTCCTCTGAATGCTGAATAAACTACTCAAAGTTTTCTTCTACATTATTCATTTTATTTCTTCCAGGATACTTATTTATTCAAATATATGTTTTAAATTATTTTTCCTATCTCATCTATCTTTTACTCTATTTCACAAAGATTTATTGAATTTATTTTTAAAAAGCAGGTGCTTTCTAAAACTGTTCTGTTTCCTCAAATAAATGTGCACACAACAGTATTCTTTTCCTTTTTATCTGTCATGCTACACTACCGTTCCCTATAATACAACACTTATTTATTGGTCCCAAACAGATTTGTTTTTGTTATTAATTACTTATATAGAAAATTATAGCAAAGTCAGATAATTTGGCAATGAAAAGTACATTTCCTTTGCCCTGCCTTACTCTCCTTCTTTTTGATCTCCTGCTAAAGTACAGGTTGTAGAGTAAAACCCATAGTAAAGCTTTACAGTTTTGTAGTTGTTTAAAGATGGGACTCCTATATTAGTCCTGTGCTTATCTGACTATGTATAACAAAATTTTTTCTTTATTAATTCAGAGCATTTGTAGTTCTTATCTTGTCAGGAGAAATATATGAAAAAACACAACCTTTTCAGGGTACATCATTCCCATATTTGTGCCAGTATCTGCCTATTCCTACCATAGCTTTCATTTCTCAGGATACAATGAACCAGGGAGCCTTTTTACATCTCTAAATATGCATTGGTTTAGAAATAGGGATGAGAACAATTCCACTTCTGGCTATGATGCAGTAACTGGCACTGAACTTGCTATCCTATGATAACAAATTATAATATTGAAAAGAAATATGAAACAACTGTTTTTAGACATTGGTCAACCAGAAATTATTATCCCTGAGAAAAAGAATCCAGAGAGGTGAGCCCAATTATAATCTGGGATATCTTCCTGGAGGCACTTTATAGACTGTAGTGTAGTGTAGGAAGGGGAGTGCAATTTTATTTCTCTCTACAAGCAATAAACAATTAGAAAATGGTATTTAAAAATATAAAATATTTAGGAATAAATTTAACAAAGTTCATGCAAGAACTCTAAACAAACTAAAAATGTTTATTAAGATAATTAAAGAAGACAAAAATAAATGAAGGATTACATGGAGTTTATGTATTGAGAGTTAAATTATTAAGATCATTCACCCAAATTTATGTGTAGAGTCAATGCAATCCCAGTTAAAACCTGAGCAGTTATATATTTTTTTTCTGAATAAATTGACAAGGAGATTCTGCAATTTATATAGCAATGCAAAGGACCTATAATAGCTGTATTAGTTAGCCAAAGGGATGTTGATGCAAAGTACCAGAACTCTGTTGGCTTTTATAAAGAGTATTTATTTGTGGTAGAAGCTTACAGTCACAAGGCTGCAAAGAGTCCAACTCAAGGTACCATAAGAGATACTTCCTCACCAACTGTTTGTTGCCATGTGTTGAAGCAAGATGGCGGGCCATGTGTACGAGGGTTCAGCCTTCCTTCTTTCTCTTAAGGCTCCATGGTCCCAGCTTCTTCCAGCCTCAGCTGTAGTCTGGCATAAGGTTCATCTCTCTCCCCGGGGCTCATTTCTTTCCAGGCTCAGCTGCTCTAGTATCTTCACTAGGTCAGCTGTAGACTATCAGGCTTGTCTTTCTTCCCAGGGCCTCTACCATGTCTAATGAGCTGTCTCTATTCCTCTATGTTCTTCTCCTGTGTATCTACTTCCATGTGAGAGACTGTTTTATCAGCCCACCAAGGAGGCTGAGACTCAACGCTGAGTTGCACTCTAATGATGTGGTTGAATCAAAGCCCTAATCTTAACATAATTTAATCAGACATTTCAGCTGAATCTAATACAATCAAAGGGTTATCACACCCAGAGGAACAGATCATTTTACAAACATAATCAATATCTCTTTTTGGAATTCATGAATAATATCAAACTGCCACAATAGCCAAAAATTTTTAAGTGAAAAATCAAAGTTGTAAAGCTTACACCACCTGACTTTAAGATCATTGTAAAGCTATCATTTGATTTATTCAGTGACAGAGTAGTATTGGCATAAGGAGATATTTGTATTTAATTAATGAAGGCATGAAACAGAAAGAGAGTTAAGATATAGACTTAAATATATCTGATCATTTCAATTTAGAAAAAGGTGCCAAGGTAACTCAATGGGAAAATAATATTACTTTTAACAAATTGTGCTTGAAGCTTTGACTATCTGAGAAATAAAAGCAAACAAAAAACAAATGGATAAGCATTTACTTTTACCTCCTAATATCATATGCAAAAATTAACTCAAAATTGATTATAGGTATATGTGCAAAAATATAAAACTATAAAATTCCTATACAGGAGAAAGTTTTTATGACCTCGTGGTAGGCAAAGCTTTCTAAGGTTGGATATAGAAGTACAATATATGAAATAAAAAGATCAATAAATTGTATGTTATCAAAACAGAAGGCAAAAACAGGGAGAAAATGTTTACAATATGTACATCTGACAATGGACTTAATTTCAGATCCTATAAAAAATCCTTATGTTTGAATGAAAAGAATATTTTTAAAAAAATTAAAATAAAGAAGTGGGCAAATTTAGAGTAGACATTTGACAAAGGGAATGAAGTAATGGTTAATTAGCACATGAAAAGATTTTCAGCATCATTAATTACCAGGAAATGCAAATTAAAAATACAATGTGATACTATTAGAATGACTATAATTAAAATGACTGGCCATACCAAGTGTTGGTGGTGATGCGGAGGAACACAAATCCTCCTACATATCTGATGGGAATGCAAAATGGTAGTACTTTGGATACTGGCATTTTCTGAAAAGTGAAACCTATATTTACCATATAACACAGACATTCTGTACTTAGGTATATACCTGATAGAATAAACACATATATCCATATAAATAAATAAATATTTGTATATAAATATCCATAGCAACTTCACTAATAGCTCAAAACTGCAAATGACACAAATACCTGTCGATAGGTCCATGGATGTACAATTTTGGTATATCCATACTATGGAATACCATACAGCAATAAAAAGCAATTAATTACTCATGTATGCAGTAGCATGGATGACTCTTAAAAACTTTATACTGAGCAAAAGTAGCCAGACACAAAAGAGTACAAACTTTGTGATTCCATTTATATGGTGTTTTAGAAATAGGGACTGTTATCAATAGTACAGAAACTAAAGGGGAATGAGGGAGTTTTGGGGGTGATAGAAATTTCATAAATCTTGATTGTATTGGTGGTTATTTAAGTGAATACATTTTATTGTATTTTCTTCATCATGTCAGAAAGTAGTTCATGCAAAATTTAGAGCAGCTGCTCACTTTATGTGGAACAAGGTCCTGCATTTTAAGTGCCCACTACTCAGGATGGACATGTGTTAGTCTTGTACAACACTTCCTTGCTTAGCTTCCTTTCTCTACCTTGAACTTTAGTAAGTTGTTGATAACTATTGCTAGATTTCAAGGTTAGTGGAATATGGCATTTTGTTGTTACTCTCATGTGTACTTTGAGAAAAGTGGAATATAGAAAACTGACTTTGCTAGCTAGACCCCATCCACATGTGAGTGTAGCCTTCTTCTCTCAAACCCAAGGGGATTTCTCTGTATTCACACTGACAAAGGCTCTCAATTACATTGTTTCATTCATCTGGAACCTTGAAAATAGCTGGTTGTGCATGTCTTAACTCTATTCTGGTATGCCTTTGGTAAGTTTGCATAGATGGGAATTTTTCATCAAATATTTGCACACATTTCTCTTTTAACTGAAGCTTGGCTTTGTTCCTGATTTTCACAGATTTAGAATGTTTGAGCCGCCTCTTCAGATTCTCTATGGCTGAAAACTAATTCCAATTGTAACCTTGTACTTTGCCTAAACAGAAAGGTCCTGGAACCTTTTTAAATCAAACATAAAACTACAAACAACCCAAGAGAAAAACTGACAGAACAGGCAAGTTACAATAAACATAAAAGAGCTCATAAGTAAACAAAAGAATGCAAATTAAACAGTGAGATATTATATTTGCCTATTGTCAGGGAAAAATAAGAATATTCATTATTTTAAAAGCTGCAGAGAAAGGGGCTTCTGATAGGAATGCAAATTGTTTCCTGAAGAGGAATTTTGAGTAGATTTTTTTTAAAAAAAACCTTTAAAATGTGTATTATCATTTACCCAGAAATTCTACATCTGGTAGCTTATTCAAAGTAATCAGTCAAGGACACAAAGATGTAGGTACAAGGATATTTACCACAATATATATTTTTAAAGATTTGTTTAACCACCCCCCACACACACACACCCATTGTTTTTGCACTCACTGTCTGCTCTCCATGTCCATTCTCTGTGTGTTCTTCTGTATCTGCATGTCTTCTCTGTAGGCAGCACTGGGAAGTGATCCTGGGACCTTCTGGAGTGGGAGAGAGGCACTCAATCTCTTGTGCCACCTCGGCTCCCTGGTCTGCTGCATCTCTTATTGTCTCTCATCTGTGTCTCTTTTTGTTGCATCATCTAGCTGTGCCAGGTCTCCATGTGGGTCAGCACTCCATGAGGGCGAGCACTCCTGAGTGGGCCAGCATAACATGTGGACCAGGTCGGGCCAGCTTTCCTTCACCAGGAGGCCCCGGGAATTGAACCCTGGGCCTCCTGTATGGAAGACGGGAGCCCAATCGCTTTAGCCACATCCACTTCCCCACAATATTTTTTAAATGGCAAAAATCCCTAAATTTTTATAATGGGAATAACTGATGGTACACCACAAAAGTGATGTCAATGCAAACATTTTATATGAGTCTATCTAATATTTGCTGGCTCAGAAAAAGATTATGAACAGAGTATTCCACAGAGATGCCATGATTTTCTTTTAAGATGCACATGTATAGAATAGAATCTGGAAATATTTCAAAATGTTAATCACTGCTATGTATGTTGTGAGATTCAGAATGTTTATTTTCTTTCTTGTGCTTTACTGAGTTTTTCATAATGTCTAAAATTCACATATAGAATTATTTTTGCTTTCAGCTTTCAGGTATGCAATTAACTCTCGCTCTACATCTGGTCTCAACTGCATCTCTCTCTACTGTTTTCTGGTATATTCCTTAAGGGGAAAATCATCATATATTCCTTGAGGTCTTCTGGTGATGCCCAGTTGTTCCCAAGAAAATTATTTGCATAACCCAATATCCTTCATATTCTGGCTCTAATCTGCCTCTTCAGCCTCATCATCAGTCTCTGTCCCTATCCTCCTTCAGTCTATATTTTAGTTTCACTAGACCCTTCATTGTCCTCATCTCTCCCAACTCCATGCCTATGCTTTTTCCTGGAATGTCTGTTTCTTGATGACATTATCTTACCAGGCAAACTGCTCATCCTTCATATTCCTGTAAATTGCATATTCCCCTTGACACCTTCCCTGACAGTGACAGGCCTTTCCCTTCTCTGGGTTCCCACAGTATTTTGATCATAGTTTTTCGATAGTTTTTTGGGGTATTTTATAGAGATTGATTAAAAGATATAATGATTGATATATACAATACAATACAACATGTAACATAACATATAGTATAATATAATGATATATGTCTCAGAGGCTATGAATCTTGAGACTAGAGAGAATATCTTACTCATTTTGGCAATCCCAGAACCTAGCACATTATAAATGTCATTAAACATTTGCAGAAGGGAAGACTAGATGGAGGACTAAAATTCACGTCAAGATCAGGAAAGCACAATGCACAGAATTTCAATTATTAATCCTATGTTAGAGGCAGTAATTAGCAAAACTAAATATAGAACATACTGTTCTATGATCAATGTTCTTTAACTTAAACCTTGCTGTTTCAATGGCATTACATGTGTTAAAAGATCAAACAAAGTTTTGAATGAGAAGATTTGTAATAGCATAGAAATACATTACACTGCCTTTTAGGAGAGCTGTCTTAGCCAGACTGCATTTGGATGATACCTATAAAAGTTGCATAGGGGAGCGTTCTGTTTAATCCTTAAAGCTTAGTGATTGAAATTTCTTTCTCATTTTTTTCTGAATAAAGACGAGAGAAAAATATGCTTCTTAGTAATACAGAGGAAAATAATTCCTTCTGACCAAAGTTAAAATATCCTATGATTTCTAGAAATATATTCACTAAAGCAATATGGATCAACTTATCAAAAATTAAATGAGGCAATATGTGATCTAACCATCTGAGCAGAATGTTATTTTACCTACCTAACCTCCTCTTGACATTTCCATTGGTTAAGGAACTACCCTCCACCTCATGACTTACACAGCTGCTCTGTCTCCTACCTAAAGTGACTATTCGAAAATTGTAAATAAGGCCGAGTTTGAAAGTATTTTGTATGTTCATTTGTAAATTATTTGGAAGTTTTGGATGAAGAAGGTGGGCGTTTTAGATGCATACTTTAAATTCTTGTACTTTATGTATCATTTCTCATCACCACAACATTAGCAAACATTTTCGATGAAAATGTCATTTGTAAAAAAATATTACTCAATTAATGCATGAATATATTCTTTGAGAAAACCCGTAGGAATACAATCGCCTTTCAATCTATTGAATCCCAGTCCCCTACCCAGATAAACACTGATGAGATCCTTAAAGAGTGTTTTCATAATTTGGCTGCTTTATAAAATATATGGCTATATTATATTTTCTACTTAAATAGACTCACACCAATGGTTTTTTTTTTTTTCAACTTCTTTTTCCTCAATTATCAATCTATCTTCCTATGCCATCAAAGCTAAATCTGCTTATTGTAACAACTAAGGATGTGTTGTAGGTTCTTTAGTCCTTCTGTTGATAAAGATTTGGATCATTTATTTATTTATTGCTGATTATATACAACACTTTATAAAATAAGGGCCTATTCTGTGACCTTATCTTAAGTGCTTTAAACAAATTAATTTACTCTTTACAAGAATTTCACAAAGAAATACTATTATTATTCCTAATATACAGGTAAGGAAACAGGAAGAGAAAGATGGAATAATTTTCTCTTACTGCTAGGAAGAAGTGGACCCTGGAAAGTCCAACTCCATAGCTATGCTCTTCACTACTGAACTATAATACTATTTCAAATATTGACCTTCAACTCCTAAAAAGATCATCAGAAAAATCTATAATTGAGAAATCGTAAGTTTACTAGACCAACCTGACACCTTGACTGAGTCCTAGGAGTATCTCAGAAAGTGGATCAGGGTATAAGCACTGGACTGGGTGATTTTTTAAAGGTCTTATAGGGTAAAAAAATGGATGGAACTGGGCAGAATTTATGATATAATACCTTTGGATTAGTGGGAATGGTGAGGTAAGGATGTTGAAGCAACTTTTGATGAGAACTCTGTTAAGCCTGATAAGCAAGCTATTGTGGTTGGTTCAATGCCTTATCTTCCAGAAGCAAGAATTTCTTAGAGAAATTAGTTAAATTATTTTTGCCTGTTCTCAGTATTGTTTAACAAAGTGACTGGAAAGCATGTTTGATTAAGTTCTCACTAATACTGCACAAATAAATAATATTATACATTATTTTTTCCTGTATTTGCACAAGTATTTCTGTAAAATAGATACTTAGTGGAAATCCTGGAATTCTAGGTTTGTGTATTTTTTAAGATACTGCCAAATTTGTTCTAAAATGGCTGTAAAAATTAACATTTCCAGCAAAGGTATATGATACTCAATTCCCATTACACTTACCAACAGTTTTTGTGAATCCATCAATTTTTTCCAATCTAATAGAAAATAAGACATTATTTCATATTTTACTTACAATTTCTCTGATATTTCCAATTTTTTTTCTAGCAAAGTTGAACATCTTTCTTACAGTGCTCATTTATATTTTGTCTTTTGTGATATATCTGCTTATATTCATTGCCATTTTTTATTGATATGTAGGAGTGTTTTTATAATATGGATTCCTCAGTCATGTGTCTGAAGGGTGGCTGGGTCAGCTCCACTAAAGGCTGCAGTCGAGTTCTGGTCTGTTCCATCTGTACCATTTTGGGGACTTGACTGAATGGCAGCAGTTACTTGAAACATTTATTTCTCATGGAGGAAATTGGAAGCTCCCAGAAGGTTGAGGGGAAACATGGGTTTCTCTTAAAGGCTGCCATGCCTTCATATCCTTCTAGTCTATTGCTCAAAATTAATCACATGACCAAGCCCAACACCAATAGTGTGGGGAATTTACTCATTTCATGGATGTCATGAGGAGAAGCAAATGAATATTTGTGCACAAAAAATCTAATCTAATCAATTATCCTTAAAGTTGAGCATAACTGGAGCCTTCCTGGGAAAGAGCCATAATACAGAATTTGGTATCATTGCTGAATACTTCATTGTTCTTATTCAACAAATAAATTATATGTATGCATAAATAAATTACATAAACATTTGTTTTCAAGATCTATCCACATTTGTAAAAGTAATGTCTAATAAATATGTGAACAGATCCTCAATATGACTAGTAATTAAGGAAATATGAATTGAAATAATAGAATGCACCATTTTCCATCTTTCTTACAACAATAAATAAGTAAAGCAAGCGTTGGAGGGCAAGTGTGAAATGGAAATTCTTCTTCATTATGGTGAAAGTATATATAGAAAGATGATTATTTGGTTAAGTTTGATAAAATTGAAATTGCATATGCCCTAAAATGAAGCAGCTTCCTATGTTTTTCAGGAAATGTTAATATAACAGATTTATCTATTCCCTCAATCTTTTGTAAAACTTACCCATATGGGTAATTGATTCAAAGTATAAACCATATACATTTAGGTACAAAATTGGAACTACATTTTCAATTTTTTTCTGCGGTTATCATGATATTGAGATGTTCTCTTGGTTCTTGAGTTAATTTTGAAATTTTTTGTTTTCCTAGGAAAACCATTAATTTTATTCAGGGATTTATTGACATTTCATAATTCCTCTGTTGATCCATCCTTATTTTCTTTTTCTTTTTAATTTTATTTTTAAAGAAGTTTTAGATTACTGAAAAGCTACTTTGAAAATATAGGGGATTTCCATGTATCCCACCCCTTTCCCCTCTCTCATTTTCTCATATTAAAATAACATTTTACATTAGTGTGATACATTTGTTACAATTGAAGAACAGATATTGAAGCATTGCTGCTAACCACGGTCTATAGTTTACATTATGGTTTATACTTTGCATCATATAATTTTATAGGTTTTGACAAAATGTAAGATGGCCTGTATCCATCATTGCCATATCATGCAGAATAATTTCAATGCCCTAAGAGTGCCCTATGTTCCACTGATTCTTCCCTCCCACTTCCCTTGGAATCTCTGGTAACCACTATCTTTATATCAATGTTACAAGTACTTCCATTACTACAATAATAATAAATCTATTTTGGTTCATGGTTGCATTCTCCCTTAATGTTTGTCCATTCTTGAGAATTTTGTGATGGTGATGCCCACTCTGCTTCAGATTGAGAGGGGATTTAAATCTAATGGGGCAGATGGAAGGAACTGTTTTGCTTGCAGTTGCAGATACTCTTTGCTTTTTGGGATGGGGGTTGTCAACCATCATCATTTTGTGGCTTGTCCTGGGCAAGTCCAGTGAACCGGAGAGTAGGTGTTGGCTACAACTCTGCTGAGATTCAGGGCTCAACTAACGTATGAACAGCTGGAATATTTAAATCTCTGGGACATACATTTAATGGGTATAGTGCTAATTATAGGTTCAGATAGGGGTAGAAGAATCATGTATAGGGAAATTATAAATGAACCTAACTGTGTTACGTTGGGAGGATAAGTTATCATATATTCCAAGGTAAGGTGCCCTGATGGGGTGCTGATTTCATGGGTGTGTGTGCCTTGCCTATAGTGTCCAGATGTCTCTAGAGCCCTGAGGTGCACTCCTGTTTGAGACTTTGTCTACTGTGGCAGTTATTGAGATATTCCTGAGATGTGCATAAGCATAACCTCTGGAATGACCTCCTTTGAAACATCTTAGCCATAAAAACTCTTTTGTATTTAATTTTCCCCCTTTTGCTCAAGGTCTTTTTTTCCAAAGGTGTCACTGATTGTTGTTTGGTAATAATCCCTCAGTGCTAGGGAGGTTCATCCCCAGGAGTCATGTCACATGCTGGGAGGAAGATAATGAGTTTATAAGCTGAGTTTGGCTTAGAGAGAGGCCACATTTGAGTAACACTTCCCTATTTGCTAGTTCTATGCTGATTCATTATTAATTTTTGATGTATAATTTCCAGGGTTTGTTGTTGGTATATGAAATAGGCCTGTCTACTCAGGTTGCTCACTTGATTTTCTCTGCCCAATCCAACAATAAGTTTGGATAGACATTATATTCTATAAAGGTTATCTCTGACATGGTATGCTTTTAAAATTTCACTCTAAATATGAATACTTCACATTTCTGATAAATCAAAGGACAATGTATATAGAAATTCAAATGTTCAGGGTTAAAAGCAGACTTAGGAATGTCCAAGTAGCCTTGTTATTATTCTTGACCACTGCTTTAGCATGTAAACACTCTTTGATTTGGCTTTTTTTTTTCTTTTCAGTTACAGCTAGAACTTGGTAAGGAATCTAAGAAGTTGGTAGTACCATCACTTCTTTCTCAGTTTCTTCTCTAAAGAATATTCTGAGTTTCTTTCTTTTTTTTTTTTTTAGGTTAATTCAAATTCTTCATGTTCACATAACTTAAGGAATCTAGCCAAATTTCAGAGAGAAATTAAATATAAAACCCCATACTATCTGGCCAATTCAGAGATTTTTCTTTATAATTTTGAGATTCATACCTGGACAATCTAAAGCCACTCCACTGAATAATTAAAGCTTATTTGCAAATTGCATTTACATTCATATTTTTAAACACAGGTTTCAGTAAATGCTCTCATGGATTATTTCAATGTATTGTTGAGATTTTATAAACATTCTACTTTTTCTATGCACATCAAATTATATGGAGTTGCAGTCTCACTTTTTTCCCCAAGATAGATAATTCCAGTTGTAAAATATGAGTTTTACTGAAGTTAGAAAGATAGAGATACCATATGGAACAGTAATAAACTTGAACAACACTAAATTAGAAGTAACTGAGGTCTTTGCAGAATTTGGAATTTGTTCTTCCAATGTGTTCCATCCTGGCAACTAGAACTAAATGAAAAACTTTAAAATGAAATTAATGGCAAAATAATTTTCACAACCCACCTGCAATTCCCAAAGCTTCCTCAATAATGATCAATAATTCACCCAAACTCAAAAATATCTACGTATTCTTTATTTAAAAAAAAATTTTTTTTATTGTGGGTAAAAATCAAATTTTTCACAAAACATACCAAAGTTTGTAAAATGATATATAAATACATATGCATATATGTGCATTTGTTTACATAAATGTTATTTGTTATATATATATATTTTTTAAAGGTGCTTAGATTACCTAAATATTACTCAGAAATTACAGGGATTCCCATGTTCCCCACCGCCCACACCTCCAACAACATCCCACACCACCATTCCTCATCCGTGTGGTACAACACCCGCAATGGATATAAACATACTGGGGCATTGCCACCGAGCATAGACCACAGTTCACATCACAGACCACATTCTCTCCCACCCCGTTCTGCATGGTATATGCTGATGGAAAACGGCTTACATCTGTCGCCGCTACGCCACTCAGGACAACCTCCAAAGTCCCAAAAAAGCCCCTGTATTTCCCTGCCCCAAAAATGTCCAGTGGCCACCGGCTCCACCTCACTGTTACAATTTCTTCCATTGCTTGAATCACAATATGTCTACAACAGAACACCACCAAGTCCACTCTAGTCCACAGCTCCTCCCCAATCCTGAGGGGACTTGGATGGTGATGTCCACTCCACCTCCAAGTGAGAGAGGGCTTATATCCCATGGATATAGTGGATGGGATCTACATATTCTTTAGTACTACAATTTTAGCAAAATCTCTCTCTCTATTAGTATACAGTATGGCTGCTATAAATAAAACCTTAACCTATAGTAATTTGGTGAGAGGGTAAAT
>JAQZBX010017932.1:0-35089 GCA_029593785.1 Cabassous unicinctus | reverse complement strand
AAAAGAAACAAACTCTGTTTTGTCAGTTAAAATCCCTTTATAATTTTTTATTATTTTAATATATTTACTATTATTGGCAAGAAATTGATGCTAGGATTTTTTTTAAAAATAATCCTGTTTTGTTTGTCAAACCTTAAGAACTGTGTATGTTCATTTTACTTACATGGACAATGTCATCTAGAGCAAAAAGTTATCATAAATAAATGACATTGAGACCCAGTCAAATTATTGTTGGTAATAATGGAGACCATGTTTTTCTGAACATCTGGATTCTGGTTCCTCTTCTGCCACAAACATTTAGGTTAAGATTAAGTTTGGGCTTAGATAAAATACAACACAATATTTCCTTACTCCTTGTGGCATGATGTTACTACATTGTGATTGCTCTTCTCTTTTCTACGACATGGAATGGATGGTGGCTATGTGAAGGAGTAAGTGAGTTTAGCCAAGTCTTATGCTCATAGCATCTTGAAAATGGAAGTGCAGAGTGGTCTTGTAATGGTTAATTTTATGTGTTAATTTGGCTAAGCCATACTACCTAGTTATTTAATCAAACACTAATCTATATGATGCTGAGATAGTATTTTGTAGTAAGATTAAAGTCTACAATAAGGATATTAGTTATGTTTCTTTGAAGAACCCAGAGGTCCCTTATCCTTTAAAACTATTGCAGATAAACATAAAAAAATGTAAGGTCTTGCAGTATCAAGTGATCCAAAATTTCTGGAACAAAGAACCTTTCTTGATGCATCAGACTCAGAGTTATAATAGACTGCTATGATTGAATCTGAAAGTAAGAACATATTTATATTAATTTTTAAGGATCAGTGAAAGATTTATTAAATTATACATGAGGGCTTTTCCTTATAAATATGTTTTTAAAGTGTATTTAATATCTTAACATTCTGTTAGGAAATAGTATGTATGAGTAGAACTTCTAATATAAAACTACTTGTTAAATTAAGAATAGAAGTTGATTAGTGGTTCTACTCTTGAGTTTAGGTAAACATGCTTTGTACTAGAGCATGGTGTTAAACCTTTTAACCAAGGCACCTAATTAATAGTATATCAGACTTAATAGTTTTTTTTCCTTCCCTCCCTCCCTTCCTTCCTTCCTGCCTTCCTTCCTGCCTGCCTTCCCTCTTTCCTTCCTCCTTTCAGTGTTAATCATCTTCATAATGAATCCTTAATCTTTAACACTTAAAGTTACGAACATGTTGTCACTGTGCACATAAAAGTGATTATATGGTCAAATTAACTAGCTGGTGGTTGTAATGTGTTTGATAATCTTTTTGGGGAGATAACTCTGTCATTAAGGAGCAAAAAATGCAAAAACATAATTAATAAAGTGAACCCTTGAGCATTAACAATAATTAAGATAATAAACAGAATGCTAACATATAGCATACAAGGCTTTGAAATACATGACCTAATTTGCACAAACCTCTCAGATGGGAATTATTGTGGACTGAATTGTGTCCCCTCACAGATAAGTTGAATTCCTAACTCCCAATTCCTACTGTGAATGGGACTTTATTTGGAAATAGGGTCTTTGCAGATGTAATCAAGTTAAGATGAGGTCGTACTGGGTTAGGGTGGGCCCAAATGCAGTGGCTGGTGTCCATTTAAGGAGAGGGAGATTTAGAGCACAAAGACACATACAGAGGGAAGGAGGCCTTTTGAAATGAAGGTGGAGATTGGTGTGGTGCAGCTACAAGCCAAGGAATGCCAAGGACTGCTGGAAACCACCAGAAAGTAGGAACAGGCATGGCAGGACCCTTCCCTAGGGCCTTCAGAGGTGTCATGGCCATGCTGACACTTTGCCTTCAGACGCCACGCTCCAAAACTGTGAGAGAAAACATTCCTGTTGTTTTAAGCTGCACTGTTTCTGGTACTTACTTGTGGCAGCCCTAGGAAACAGGTATAATTCAATGCAAATTGCAGATGAGAAACGCTTGTGGGGCACTAACTGCTTGCTTACCTATTGTGTTTCCACGTGGAGAGCCCCTATGAGAAAGACCCGCTGAACCACTCTCCACATCCTCACTCTCTCGCCGCAGAGGAAGTGGAGAAATTCATCCTATCGTAAATTTGGGAGAAAGAATTGGGCATGCCTGTTTCGGTCTCTTTCTCTCACTCCTTTTTTGGCACCTGGGTGCCTGCAGGCAGGATGTGTTGTCACCAGCTGTTTTGGCTATGGAGTTAATGTGCTTTGACAGCCCTGTCCCAGGGTTGGAGGCCCAGTTTTTCCTGTGACCCGGCAAGTCTGTCTAGTCCAGCAGTGGTATATTGGGGAGAGGAGGATCACAACCCCCATCTGCCTGCACCTATAACATACTTTATAGAGACTCTAGGGAGAGAAAAATTGGGCTAGGCTGCAGCAGTTATCAAATGGCTTCTGACAAAATCACAAGGTTTAATAGCGTTGTCTCAGTAGAGAGGGTTTGAGGGAGAGGGCCAATGAATGCTCTTTTTTCTGTTACACATGTTACATATGAAAACTTATACATTACATATAATATTTATTTTGTTTTTTCCTTTAAACAATAATTTATTTTTTAAAACAAAACTGGTTATAAACATTTTAGAAAATACATAAATGTACAAAAGTTGAAATGAGAACCACCCAGAAATAATGTGGTTTATTTTGAAAACAAGGAAACTTTCATTTTAACAACTACTTTTAAACTTCAGGATTAGAATAATCAGAGATTTCTGGTACAAAGGAAGACTTGGTAGACCTCAGTTGCTCAATGTTTTCAGGATTTATTTACGTTTTATGTGAATTATTTACAATTGTTTAATTGCTTTAAGGGAGGACCTTAGAACAATGGAATCCATATTTAGAAAATATTTCTATCTTCAAGAAGTAACAGTCCTAAGGAAGTGCACATACAAATACTAATTCCCTTGCATCTTTTTTTAAATTTTTTATAAAGATACTTAGATTACATAAATGTTACATTAAAAATATTGGTATTCCCATATGCCCTGCTCCCCATACCTCCTACATTTTCCCACATAAACAACATCCTTCATTAGTGTACATTCATTGCAATTGATAAACTCATCCTAGGGCATTGCCACTGAGCATGGATTGTAGTTGATACTTTTTCCCGTACAATTCTGTAGGTTATGGGAAGATATATAATGGCCTATATCTGTCATTGCAATGTCATTCAGGACGATTCCTAAGTCCAGAAAATGCTCCCGTATTACACCTGTTTTTCCCTCTCACTGCTGTCAGAGCCTCCAGTGGCCACTGCCTCCACATCAATGTTGTAATTTCTTCCATTGCTAGAATAATAATAAATCTATAGCAGAATACCAGTAAGTCTACTCTAGTCCATAAATCATTCCCCAATACTGAGGATTCTGGGATGGTGATGCCCACTCTACCTCTAACTGAGAGACGGCTTTGACCTCATACAGCCAATAGATGGGACTCTCCTGCTTGCAGCTGTAGGCTCTCTCATTTCCTTGGTATGGTGGTTGTCCATCCTCACCTCCTTTTTAGTTGTCCTGGATGAATCCAATGAACTGGAGAGTAGATGTAGCAACTCCACTGAGGCTCAGGGCCCAGCTGGCACATGGACAGCCCAAAAAGTCTCTTGGATGTGAACCTACCAACTCCAGCACCAACTATAGGTTCAAATAGAAGGGACAGATGAGCCATGTGTAGGGAAGCCATAACTGAGTCCAACTCTGTCACTCTCAGGAGCACAAACTCCAAAATAGGGCCCACTGGCAAGGCAACAAACTCCAGAGCTATCTGCCCTGGCCACAGGGCCTGGGTATCTCCAGAGCCCTCAGGACCCTCGCTATTTAGGGCAGTATCCACTTTGGCAGTCTATGAGATCCTGCTGAGATGTGCATAAGTGTTACCTCTGGGATGATCTCCCGACTCACTTTGAAGTCTCTTACCCATATAAACTCATTTGTCTTTACATTTTCCCCCTTTTATTTGAGGTCTTTTTCCAGTTGCATTGGCAGTTAGTGCTTGATAGTAATCCCTCGGGGCCAGAGAGGCCCATCCCCAGGAGCCATGCCCCACGCTGGGGGGGAAGGTAATGCATTCACATGCTTAGTTTGGCCTAGAGAGAGTCCACATCTGAGCAACAAGAAGGCTCTCAGGAGGTAACTCTTAGGCACCCTATAACACTAGGCTAATTTTCAATTTCAAGAGCAAAGGCTCATAAGCATAGTCGTCAATATCAAGGGCCCATCAATAGACCATCCTCGCTCACTAGTCACTGCCCCTGTACTTGGGGATTGTTGCATTAGATTGTTCCATTAGAGAATGTGGCAGAGCTCTCCAGGATGGGAATCCAACATCCTTTCAGTTATTGTGTGAATCTCCAACCACTGTGAAAATGCCCTGTGAACATTTGAACATATTTATATACCTTATGTGTAAGTCCAAGTGAACATCCCATGTATCCCCCATCACTGACACCCCACATCAATGATCCTCCCCTGCCCCAGTTGCAACCCTTCTGTGATCCAAAGCTTCCTCAAAAATGAAGCCAATAAAATAGCCAAATACAATTAAGAGGGAAATGAAACAACAATGGTAGGTTTAAATATAAGAAATAAAATTAAAAAATAATAAAATTCAAAATTTGGGCCCTTACATCTTAAAGCATTTCAAATAATTCAACAAGAGATGGTTATAGAAACCACATTTACAGAAGGATCAAAGACCTACTTTTGTTGTACCAAAGGAACTCTGGACTCTCTACTTTTTTTCTCTTCTCTTATTTTATTATTTACTACTTATTTTATTATTATTATTATCTAGTTTTAAATGTATGCTTGCAACTTTCTAAAAAGCACATAACTGCAGGGTGTACCATTGACATTTTCCATATCACCCTTGCATAATGGATATGTGAATACCTATTCAATGATATTCTCTGGTACACATTCTGTTACAGACCTAAAATCTCTGCTCCCCAAACATTTCTATTTTCTTCTTTATATCAATTTCTAGTTCTGCATTTTACATCCCACTCACATCTACTCACATCTCCAGTCGCCCACCCCGGGGAATATTCAGAGCTTGGGGCCTTCCAGAACTGGAGAAGCTGAAGCTGAAGGCCTCCAAACTAAACCTGCAATACCACATTCCCTTTTTCTGCAACAAATTTCTAGAATTTAGTTGGTATTGGGGTCCCCTTCTGATCACCAGCACTCTACGATAATTCCCAAACATGTTCAAAGACATTATCAAAGAGGTTGCTAGGTTCTTGGAACAACATTGGGCATTTTGTGAGGATCAACACTTTTAGCAAAATAAAGTTATGTTTAAAGTAGACAAGGAAAGTTTCCTGTGATAATTAATTACATTGCAATGATTCAGCCACATGCAAGCAGGATTCTTCCTGGATGGCCTCATAGCCCCACTCGTGTACTGGGAATAATCATAGCAACCCAATCCCATCTGCTCTGGCTCTTGGCTTACATCTCTCTGATATTTATTCCAACCAAATGAGAGGGGAAAATGCTCTATTATTCATTCATAAAATATAAAATTCAATATCCATAGAGAAAAAAGAGAGAGATTTTCAGTCTCTTTTCAACTCTGGCTATCTGTCTCTGTTCTTGATTTCAGCATTTCTATTACTGTCTCTGCAGGGCTAAGGAAACATGACCATGATCAAGACAGTTTCCCCTAATGATTGAAGGAGGTGTTAAAAGGAAATAGAGAAGACAGATTGATTTTGATAGAGGGGGAAATTTAATGGGAATAGGTATACCATAATTGTCCTGTTGCATTTTTTTCTCCTTTCCATAATTCCCAATTTAAACAGTATAGTCTATGCCTGAATTTCAGTATCTCTGAAAAAAAAAAAGTTAGAGGACATTTTAGCTGAAAAGGAGAAGAGAGTTTAGTAGGTTTGTGATATTGTATAACTGGAAATGCAATAAGCTCCACTTTTTTATGGTTTAAATTCTTTGAGGATTAGTATATAACCAATACCTAATATATAATTAGTATAATAACAAACAGGTAGAAGAAGAGGAAAGAAAAATACCTTCCCCCGCAAATGTGAAATGATATGTCATCAAAGTAAATATTAAAAGAAATGCATTATGAATAAGTATCTTTAAGTAAATTTTGAGAATGAATTTAAAAACTAATAGAGAAAAGGGAGAAATATTAAAACAGATAATATTATAAAAAAGAAATAGAAAGGGCATGCCTATAGATAGAGAGATTAAAATAAGTGATTAGTATGGCTGAATAAAAGTGATTTTAACCTCAACAAAGTAAAATATATCTTAGGAAAACATAAATTATCAAGAAGCTTTCATCTACTTGAGTAAACATATATATATATGGAGGAAGTGGAAAAATATGCCAAACAATTATCTTCAGTAGAGAAGACAACACTAGACTGTTTATAGGCAAGTTTAATCATTTATTTATTCAACAAATATTAATTGATCTCCTATTAGGTGCTTGGAATGGTGCTTGAGATATTGAAGGAAAGGTAATTCTGATGCTCTAGAAATTATACAAATTATTTCAGAGAACCATCTCTTTTTTAATAGAATATCTTTACCTTCTCCACATGGCACTGGACACTCTTTTATGTGTTTTTCCACACAGGTACACACCCAATCATGTTTCACGCTTCATGCTTAATAGACTCAGATCTGGTGGTTTATTTGCAAAAATGCTTGCAATAATTTTGTCCATCCCAGTTTGTACTCCCCTTTGCAGTGTGACTGGCTGACTCCCCTTGAATCTAGGCTGGCTGTTTTAGTTTCCTAGGCTGCTCAAGCAAATACCATGAATTGGGTCGGGTTAAACAGTGGGAATTTATTCACTTATGGTTTTGAGGCTAGAAGAAAGTTCAAATCAAGTCTTCATTAAGGCAATTCTTACTTCCAGGAGATTGGTGTTCTGGAGCTGGCTGTCAGTAATCCTTGATCCTTGGCTCCTTTGTTACATGGCAATGCCTCTACTTGCAATTCAGTTCTTTTCAGGACTCCGTTGTAATTCAGCTTCTTGCTTCTGTGGCTTTCTCTCTCTGCCTGAATTTCCTTCCATTTGTAAAGAACTCCAGGAATAATATTAGGACACATCCTGATTGGGCTGGGCCACGTCTTAAGTAAATAAACCTCATCGAAAGACCCTACTTAAAATGAGT
This sequence comes from Cabassous unicinctus, assembly GCA_029593785.1. NCBI lineage: Eukaryota > Metazoa > Chordata > Mammalia > Cingulata > Chlamyphoridae > Cabassous > Cabassous unicinctus. The sequence goes on along the minus strand of JAQZBX010017932.1, from coordinate 27,929 downwards.
TCACACCCACAGGAGTGGATTAGATTTAAGAACATGTTTTTCTGAGGTACAGACAACTTCAAACCACCACACTGGCCTTGTGATTTGCTTTGACTAAGGGAATACAACAGAAGTGATGTCCTGTGACTTCCTCTCCCAGGCTTTAAGTGGCCTTGCAGCCACTGCTTTCACCCTCTCACTGCTGCTACCATGTGAAGAAGCCCAGGCTAGCCTGCTGGAGGGAGACTTGACCCAACTAACAGACATCAACCACCAGACTTGTGACTGAGATCAATTCAGATCAAGCATCCCTAGGTGAACCACAAGATAATTACAGAAACACGAGTAAGCCCAGCCACCACCATGTGGAACATAGACAAGCCATCTTACCTAAGGCCAGGTTAAATTGCAGATACATGAATCATGAGCAAAGATAAGGATGTTGTTCTAAGCCACTAAATTTTGGGGTGGTTTGTTATATAGCAAGGGATAGTTGAGAGAGAAATTAGAACCAGAGTAGGGTGCTATCTTGAAGTCTAAAGCATGCGGCATTGGCTTTGGGACAGGGTGGCAGGCAGAGGAGGGACAAGCAGTAAGGAGTCTGCTCTAGGAGCTTTGAAGAAGTGCAATCAATGTTGTGAAACAGCTGTCAAGATTGTTGCCTGTTGTAACTTAGAAGACAGAATAAGTACACAGCAATTGAGATCTGATGCCTGATCTGATTCATCTTACCTTTGCCAATGACTAGCTCACTTAATGGCTGATGGAGTAGATGAATAGCTGAGAATGAATGGAAAGGAGGGGAGAGCAATTCACTTTAGAGGGAATATTTGAATTGGACACTGAAGGATCTTTTATTTTTTTAGTAGGTAAGGGCATTCATGTGAGAGGATATAAAGGAGTGAGGAAAGTTATGAAAGCCTAAAACATCTAGGTATATTGGGAATTAGGTTTGTAGAGCGGTGGGAAATGAGACCTTGTAGAAGGACAGTTTAGCATTTGAGATGAAGATCCTTGAACATAACACAAGGTAATTTGAATTGCCTTTTGTAGGCATTAGGTTCACATATGCATTTTTGCCACTTAATAAGGCTTATGTTTTGTAATTTTAAGCTTGATATTGCATTGGAATGGCTTTTGGCATTTGCACCTGGATTTCTCCTCTGTTATACAGATATTCAGCAGTTATTTACTTGTCACATATGTATAGTCTAGACAACAAAATGCATTGTGAGAGATCTATAATTTTTTATTTCAAAGATGTGGTTCTACTTTAGGAAAATTTGTAATTGGAGTAAGACGACACAGTTGAAAGAAACACATAAATAATTATATTTCATTTCAATATCATATAATATTTTAAAGCTTTTTCCATTCATTCTTATTTGATCTTCACAAAGAGAAAGTATTGTAAGCAGGACAAGTTGAATTACCACATGTTACTGATGAAGAAATTGAGGCCCAGAGGGATTTAAGGATTTGACCAAGGCAAAATAGCATGCTGGATTCAGAGGTAAACCAGCCCCTGATTTGCTCATCTCATGACGACTAAACATAGTGATAAACACCTATCAATTGTTGTACTGTTTTAAAGATGCACCACTGTCTCCATGCATCCTCAGTTATTGTTTATATCTGCATTGTCTATTTTAGATAATAAATTCCAAATGGTAGGGCATATATTGTGAAAATTATTTTCTTAAGCCATTAGGAAGTTTAGTTACTTTTGATGGTTATTTTCCTTGAGGCAAAAGACTCAAAATTCCAAGAGCTTGTTTTCTTCTAGTTAAAAGAAAAACTTGTCTCATTATAACCATTTCTGTTTACATTCCAGAAAACTGTTGAAAGAAATAAAGGACTAAGGAAGAAAGACTACAGGAAAGGACAGGAGAAGATTGGAGAGGAGGAGAGGGGAAGAAGGAAGAGGAAGGGAGAGAAGAGGAAGAAAGGAAGGAAATAAAAAGAAAGCCCTTAACATAATAAAGTAATATATACACTAAGCCTTGGATTTTTAGTATCAAATGACCTTTGCATTTCATTAACAGTGGTTCCATCCATCAAATGCAATTACAGTTATGCAGACAAAACATGTTGATTCAGCTGCAGCTATCTAAGGGCTATGCTAATGTCTTTCCAAATGCAAGTGACAAATCTGGTTTCTAAATGGGTTTTTTTTCCCTCCAGATTCTACACGGAAATATATAAGGTGCTTTGACTATTTCTGCTAATTTAGTACCACACTGAGAAACATCATATATTATGCTTAAGAAACCACAATGTGATGAAATTTCCCAAATTATTTTTAGGATAATGCAATTCTTTTTAGTTTTGTCTGTCCAGAAACGTGGCCTCTTCTTCTTAACCTCACTTTTTATTCCACTAAAGGAAGGAAAAACTGGATAGCAAAATATAAAAAAAAAATTCTTAGGCATCCATAGGACAAGTATATTGAATACTGCTTTTCAAAAGAATTATTCAAAAAACATCACTCAATAAAATGATAAATGTCTGCAATTAAAAGAAAAAGAGAGTTAGCCATTTGTGACTTTGGATTAAAATTTTAATTATTTTCTTAGATCAAATTCTACAGTTAGTGTACTGGAAGTTATAGAAGCAATTTCTATAAAATATCGGTATTAATAATGATAATATACCATTCTAGTAATAATGGCTACCATTTATTGAGAACTTAGCATGCACTAGTAATTGTGCTAATTTCTTAATAGATAATTAGTTTATAGTAGCAATAATACCTGAAATCATTGAATCATTAAATATGTGTGACACATGGAAGCAATATAAATGAAATTATTAAAATTTTATAATGTACTTTCATGCTCTCACTCTCCTTATCATCTCAAAAACCCTATGTGGTAGGCAAAGCAAGTAGTATTTGCTCTAATTTACAGAAAAAACTAAGTAAGAACCAGAGATTTAAAATGTTGATCCAAGTGATACTTCTTGAACACCTCTAATATGCTAAACATTTTCCTAAGTGCTTTCATATGTGCTACTGCATCCCAACAGTAGCCCTCGTGGATATGTTCAAAGAAGTTTTGCAACCTCCTCAATGCACCTTAAACTTAGAACTCCTGATAAATAGACCTGTAAATAGGTCACTGTGATCATGGTGTTATCAATAATGAGCAGAACTGGATATTTGAAATAGGATCAGAATATATTCGAACCTCACTTTCTCTGAACATGTGGACCTTGATTGAGAGCCATGTGATAGTGGTGAAAGTCATGGAAAAAACTGAACTTCATGAATACAATATTGGTTAAGTATGTGAGTGATTGCTAAAGTGGTTGGTTCTTGGCTTCCAAAGAATTTAGAAAATCCCATCACAAGTTCCTTTCTTTTTGAGCGTTAGCAGGTTTTCCATTGGACAAATGAGTCAATGGGTCCTCCAAAATGAGCAGCCATATTTCCTGAGCAATAACTGACTGCATGATTACTAATTTGCTCATTTTTACTGTTTTGGATGCTATGTGATGAATTGCAAACACAGGTAGCTAGCCACCCAGAATGCATGAAAGGGCTGCTTTGTTGATCAAAGGCCCTGGCACTAGGGAGGAAAGAGTGAGGGCAACAGGGCTTATCTAACCTAGGTTCCTGTGAGAGTCCTTGGAGAGAAGGGAGTAGGAGCACATATGGGTCCTAGGCTCTTACTTTTATTGTGACCCAGAGGAGAGGTTTAGGGCTTTCCCACAGATACTGGGGATTGGAAGTTTCAAACTACACCATGCAAAAAACAGAAGTGGCAAGGGCCATTTGGAGAAGTTGAGGGCAGCTTCATATCATCCAAGCCATATGAAGATACAGGCCTTCCTAGCAAATTAATTGGCACAAAAGGGCAATGGGCCATTCAGAGAAGCTAAGGGTAGCTCTTATCATCTAAACCATATGGAGGTGCTTTCCTTGTAGTTGCAGTTATGCCTAGGGCAGGGCTAGCTATGGTGGTCACTCAAAAGGGAAACTTATGACTAGGCAAAAATAATGAGTCACCAAATTTAATTTCATTTATGCCGTTACAATTACTTCAGTGCACTAAGTGGTACTTCTTTGGCTTGAAATAGTTAAATATTCTGCTAATTGCCTAATTTACTCCTGGGGAACACTCTTTACTAGAAGGAGCTGGCTGAATACAAAATGCTATGTGCCAGATGCTTTGAATCTCTTTACTGAAAACACCTCAGGAATTTCAGAGGAGGGATTTCCTCCCTTGTCTTCACTTACCCTGGGAAGTGTGAACAGCAATACTCAAGGAACCTGGATTTGAGTTCACATAATATGTTATTCTTCCTTTATCTGGCTCTTTTTTTTGCAGGCTTAGAAACAATACAACATAAATACCCTTAAAAACAGCAAGTTATAAGCAGATCCTAGTTTACTTGAAATTAAATTGAAATTTAATTCAAATTTGAATATTTTTAAATGAATTGCACATATCATTGACTTCTTAAAATGAATACAGTAAGCAATTTGTAGTCTTTATTAGCTAATTCAGGCTCAAAATTCTAGCACAAACCAATACTTGATGTACAAAATTATCTCAGGTGAGTCTAGCAATTAGGACTCTTTCTTCAAATATCTAATGGCCTGAATGTGCAATTGAATTGATAATTTTCTTGAATCTGCCAATTCTCACCCCTCCAACACATGTTTGGCTAATTATAAGTGTTGTGTGTTATATTCTTTGGAAGAACCATAGTTAGGAAGGGAAAATCAAAAACCAAGCATGTAAAATAACAAACTTTTTAAAAATTTTATTTTAAGTTCTGCAGGAAATGTGGGAGGCAGACAGGCAGTGAGTGCTACACACTGTCATTGATTTGTGTGGGCTTTGTGCCCACTTTTTCTTATACTAATTCTCTACTTCTTCTCCACTTACTCATTGTTGTGGATTGAATCACATTGTGCCATAAATATATGTCCATGTTATAACCCCTGGTTCTGTGGATGTGAACCTACTATTAAACAGGATCTTTGAAGATGTTTTATTAGTAAAGGTGAAGCCAAACTGAATCAGGGTGAGCCTTAATCCAATATGACTGGAGTTCAAATAAGTAAAGGAAATTTAGACACAGTAAGAGGAGGAGAGACAGAAGAGGAGAAAGATGACCATGTAATGGAAGCAAAGATTGAGTTATGGATTATCAGTAAGTGTATTAGTCAGGGTTCTCTAGGGGAACAAAATCAACAGGAGATATCTGTAAATAGTATGAGATTTTATAAAATTCTCTCACATGACCATGGGGATGCACAAGTCCAGATTCCACAGAAAAGCTGAAACCAGGGGTTCTGATGAAGATCTGATGAAGATCCTTGATGAGCTCCCAAGAGACATTGGCTGTCCAAAGACAAGCTCGGAAATTCTCTCTGAATGCTGAAATTACTACCCCTTTTAAGGTATTCAGTTGTTTGGATAAAACATCACTCATTGCTGACAGCAATCTCCCTGGTTGACTGTACATGTAATTAGTCATTTATGTAGTAAACTCATGGATGACTAAAGTCCATAAACATCATGTTTTACAATTAGCCTAGTGCTTGCTTGACCAAACAACTGGGCACAATTACCTAGCTGAGTTGACATATTAGCCTAACCGTCACCATAAGCGACCATCAAAATGCTACAGACTTCAGAGAAAACATGATCAATCTGCTGATACTTTGATTTTTCACTTCCAGCCTCCCAAACTGCGAGAAAATAAGTTCCTGTTTTATTAAGGCAACCAGTCTATGATATTTGTTACAGCAGCCATTGCAAACTAATATACTCACAGATGCAAGACTGCATTTAGGAAAGTTTAAGATATTCAGAATAATGCAATTTTGCTCTAAATATACAAGAACCATATAATTATATTTATTAATTCATGAATTCATTTGATTAAAATATTTATTAAGCATTAACTAGGTGCAAGTATATGTTCTTAGGTGGTATATATATTTTTTGAAGATTAAGAAAGACAGAGAGCCACAGCTATGTGCTTTCAAAGATTTTAGAATCAAATAGAAGAGACAAATCAAAACCATTAGCTGAAATATATAGTGGACATGAGATTATAATAACCTCAAACTAAGAAATGAAATAATTGGCAAATCTGGCCGAAAGGGGCAAGCAGGTATCAGACAAATTTTGGTAAAATGAGAGCAGTTGAGCAGATCTTGAAACACTAGTGGTATTTCAATTGGCAGATGGGGCTAAGAAATTGTTAACAAAAAATATGATGTAAACAAACTCCCAGAAATGGGGAAAGAGTGACATTTTAGCTAGAGGGGACTGTTGCCTGATTTAGAGTATATAAATAAAATTGTATGAGGTAAGAGTGAAAGGTAGGTTGATACCAAATCATAAAAGCTATTTAAGTTTCATAATAAGAAATGTCAACTTTATTGAGAAATTGAATGAGGCAATTTTTTATACAAGGTAATTGTTTAATATGAAATATATAGATGAGGCTGTATTAGTCTGCAAAAGGGTTTCCAATGCAAAGTACCAGAAATCTGCTGGCTTTTATAAAGGGTATTTATTTGGGGTTAAAGCTTACAGTTGGAAGGTCCTAAAGAGTCCAACTCAAGGTTGCTTTCTCACCAAAGTCAGTTGCCATGCGTTGAAGCAAGATGGTCACTGATCTCTGCCTGGTCTCTCCTTCTTGGGCCTCCTCTTCCTCTTAAGGCTTCATGGGCCCAGCTTCTTTCTGATTTTAGCTGTAGGCTGACATAGGGCTTGTCTCTCAGGGCTTCCTCTCTCTCAGCTGCAAGCTATCAGACGAATGGCTCATCTGTCCCTGGGCCCCCAGGATCAAAAATGACAGAGCTCGCTGTCTTCCAGCATGGCTTCTTTAGTGAGTGTCTGTTTACATTGGCCCACCAACGGGGCAGGGACCCAACCTGAGTCATGCCTTACTGATGTGGTTGAATCAAAGCCCTAATCTTAACAGGGAATTTAATCAAAGGCACCTCAACTGAATCCAACATAATCAAGGTTATCACACCGAGAAGAATAAATTAGTTTACAAATATAATCTTTCTCTTTTGGGGATTCATAAAATAATCTCAAACTGCTACAGAAACTGTAGTCTAAGAAGGATTGAGATCAAAGCAACAATGATACTAGGGGAGAAGTTATTTTAATAAACAAGATCAGGAGTAATTACTCCCCAAAATAAGACCTTGGAATAGGATAAAAAATAAGAATTGGGAAGAAGTCATCAATAGGAATTTCTAAGCTAATTAGAAATAGAAAATGAGAAAGAAAATATTGGTAGTTTTGTAGTGATTGGGAGAAAACTAGCACCATTAAGAAGGTGACTAAGAAAAAGAAAGAATTAACTAGTAACATATTACAAGATTCATAACAGAATTGTCAAGTTAGAAATTTTGATACAAGAGTTGCACTTTATAGCTACGAAAATAGCTAATGGAGCTTTGACTCCTTTACTAAAACTACAGGGTCCCAATGAAATTGAGAGCCCTTTTTACACTAGAATAAATACTTACTTTGGGGGCAAGAATGACAAATTATAGGTAGCATAAAGTACAGTGGACAGAATAGTGAATCAATGTGACACCAAGCCATATGAGGAAAATTGAAGGAATTCATAGTTCTACAGCTCAAGTGATATTGGGGTCAAGAAAAAAAATAAAAATAAAAATAAAATTTTTAAGAAATACCTTTCTTTACAGGGTATGAGAAAGAAACATCAAAGATTTATTGGTAAGGTAGGAAGTCAATCTGAAAAAAATCATATTACAAGAGAAACTTAGAAAATGAGGGGATAAAAACAAGGAAGAGATAGTCCACAATTCTGAGGGCAGCAGAGGATAAAGAAGATGTAAAATATAAACAAAGCCTTTTATTTGGTAATTGGTAAACTTGATAAACTCAGAATGAGTTTTTAGCAAAGTGGTAGACATAGAAGCCATATAGAAAATGATCTCATTTGGTAATGAGAATTTTAAGAAGTTTACTAGAGCTTGAAATGTCTACCTAGGTTTTTTTGTTTTTTTTTTTAAAGTCATTATTAATTTGCCAAATAAGCAAAAGGCACATGACACAGTGTTTTGATTGGAAAGGTAAAAATGATGCATTACAACATAGTAATACCGTCTTTATTATTTCATCATGAATATGAAAAACTATTTGGAACAGTAGGACGATTTCAATCTGAGATAACTAGGTGGGTTTGTACACAACATGTATTTGGAAATATCTGTTATACTTCCAAAGTTTTTTATGGTGGGGAAGCCAAATTTTTTAAGAGTGACACTAATGTACATGAACCTACCTAAGTGAACAGTCAAATGCACCTTCCCATCTCAGTCAGAAGACAAAAATGTAGTTCAGAAGATTGTGGCATAAGATTCCAGTTGCCATTGCCCCACAGAATCTTTGAATAACTAGCAAAAACCAGGACAGCCACCTTCTTCAAAACTCTGAAAAACAGATAAAGGGTCATAGTAACTGGGCAAGCACCAAATCAAGAAAACACAGCTTTAAAAATGATTGTAGAAGCTCATGGCACCTCTGTTGGCCCCTCCTCTATGCCTCCCAGGCATGATGTGAAGCCAGGCCATGTTGTACTTGTAAGCCTCTGATTCTGTTCCAGAGGGAACAGAGTATAATCTATGCACATAATGGGGTGCTTATATGATTTATCAGGTGGCAACCTAAAAGACTGAAACAGGAAATTCACCATGGGCACACTCTTCTAGCTCTTGCCTTGCAGGAAGAAGCAGCTTGCAGACAACTAAAACTGTGTAAAAAACAATTAAATCAAAGAAACCTGGCGCAAAGATCACATGTTTTATGTTAAACAGTAGAGCTCCCAGGAACAGGAAAAAGTTGATTTCATAGGGAGAAGAAGGAGCACTTGAATTCCTGTATATGGAAGAATTCCTAAGGCCATGAGAAAGCACAAGCCCAGGACAAGAGGTAGACTCAGAAAAGATGAAGAGGGCACTGTATGTCATATTCGTCTCATCTTTCTGATAGGAAGGCTAACTGAAGAAGAGCACCAACCAAAGCAGAGTCAATTTGCAAAGACTGTGAAAGATGTTTTTTTGCATTGGTTGGTTTGTTTTGTTAGTTCCTGGCACTCAAGGAAATCTCTGTCATATCACTAGCTGGATACAAACTTAAGGAATAGACAGATGTAACACTTTAACATATAAAAATGTACAGTGTGCAGCAAAAGATTACAAGACAAGCAAAGAAACAGGAAGTGATGGCCCATCCAAAGGAGCAAGATAAAAATCCAGAAACTTCAACAAGACATTAGATAGACCAGACAAAGACTTTTAAAAAATGATCCTTGATATGCTCAAGGAGATAAAGGAAACCACAGAGAGAGAATGGAAGGATATCATGAAAACAATGAATGAACAATATGCCAATCTCAAAAGACAGAAATTTTGAAAAGGAACCAAGCAGAACGACTAGAGTTGAAGACCACAACAAATTTAATGAAAAATTCCCTAAAGGGTTTCAACAGCAAATTGCAGCAGACAGAGGAAAAAAATCAGTGAGCATGAAGCCAAAAGTATTGAAGTGATCCTGGCTGAGGAGCAGAAAGGAAAAAGAATAATAATTTTTAAAAAGCAAACAGAACCTAAGAGACTCTTATGCATATTTTGGAGAGAAGGTAAAGAAAAGGACAGAGTAATATACAAAGAAATAATTGCATAAAACTTCCCAAATTTAATGAAAGATATGAATATGCACATTCAAAAAGCCCAATAAAACCTAAACACATTGACTCAAAGACAACCACAACTAGACACACAAGAGCTAAACTGTCAAATGACAAGGACAAGGAGAAGTGAGAGTTCTGAAAACTTCAAAGGAACATCTGTGTATTAAGATTATGTGTGAATAAGATTATGTGGCAATTTCTATTCAGAAATAACAGAGACAAGAAGGCAGTGGAATAAAATATTTAACGTGCTGAAAGAAAACAATTGCCAACCAAAAATTTTGCATCCAGCAACACCATCTTTCAAAAATAAGGGAAAGATTAAGAAATGCCCAGATAAACAAAAGCATAAAAAGTAATGATAAACCTCTGGTTTTGGAATACAATGTATAACAATATAACAAAGTAACAGTAGCATTATGGTTTTAAAATTGAAAGCTCTGTCTTCTGCTAAGGCTAAAATGGAAATATTAACCATTTTCCCAGTGAGGATAACCAAAAATATCTAAACAAAAATTAATGACTTAGTGCACTGTCGTAAAATAGAGAGGATCAACAAAGTTAAAATGTTGACTCCTTGATAAGACTAACAAAATTGGTAAGATTGATTGAAGATTGATAAAAAATCAGGGAGATATTATGAAAAATCTCATACCAATTCTATACAAGTTACCTACACTGACACAATAAGAAATAGAAAATTGGAAGAGACTTAGAACTATTAATAAATTAAATAAGAGATAGACTTTGGAAGACAGATTTACAAGAGACAGAAGGGGAGTAGAGGGTTGTGAGCAACCTCTAGGGTTGTGGACAAAATCTATGATAAGGTGGGGGGTTGTAATTGTGCAGAAGATGGGTATGACACTGGTGCAGTAATGCTATTGAGTTTAGTGGTGCTGGTCTGTGAGGGGGAGGGTGTGAGGGTGGGTTGGACTATACATGGACTGGGGGGAGGCTCAGGGGAAGGAGCATGTGAACTCTGGGGATTTGCAGGTCTGTGATTAAAACTACAACACTGGGAATATTCTTTTAGCAAATATGATAGGAGAGAATTACTGGTTGGGTGTTGGATGTGGGGGGTGACATACAGGAAAGGGTGTACCTGGGGCATGTCTTTATTGAATATGTAAGTGTTCATCTTGTCATAGTGTGTTATATCAGTGGGTGGAGACCCACATAATAAACAAGAAAATATTAAACTCTCATCCTGGGGAATCATGCTATGTCCTCAATTAGAGGGGCAAGAGTCTCTAAAGAACATAGGCAGTGCCTAATAAAAGAAAACTGACCAATATGCCTGCCCTCAATATTATTGCATGTAACTATGAATCTTACTCTTCAAAAAGTGAAACTTAGTGGTTACCATAGGTTCCAAGGAATGGAGGAGGGAAGAATAGAATACATGGTACATAGGGCATTTTTAGGGCATTAGAATTGTTCTGCAAGATCTTGCAATAATGGATACAGGCCATTTTAAATTTCATCAAAATTTATAAAAGTGTATGGTCCAAAATGTAAATCATAATGTAAACCATGGTTAGTAGCAATGCTTCAATATTTGTACATCAGTTGTAACAAATGTACATCACATGTAAAATGTTATTAATAAGGAAGAGAGGGAAAGGGGGGGGTTGGGTATATGGGAATCCGCTATATTCTCTGTGTGGTTTTTCTGTAACTTAAAGATTCTTTGAAGATAAAAAGAAAAAAAAATATGACACTGGGGAAATATATAGAAGAATATGTCACTGTACACACAAGACAACATATTTTACAGTGATGAAAGACATAATGTCTAAAATTTTTTTTATTATTTAAAAAATTTTAATTTTTTTGTATTTTATATGTTATTTTTTAAACTATCAGTATTATTTCATTTTCTTACTTTTGTATTTGGTTATTTTCTTGGTTTCATCATTGGAGAGGCTTTGGATCACAGAAGGGTAACAACTGTGGCAGGGGAGGATAATTGGTGAGGGATGTTGGTGATGGGATGCATGAAAGAGGGTTCATCTGGAGCATGTCTCTAAGGCACATGAATGTGTTCAAGGATTCATTTGACATTGTCACAGTGGGTGGAGATCCACACAATAACTGAAAGAATATAGAATCCCCATCCTGGGGAGTTCTGCTACATTCTCTAATGGGACAGCAAGAATCCCCCAAGTACAGGGACGGTGACTAGTGAAGAAGGATGGGTCATTGTGCAGGGTCCTTGATACTGATGATTGTACTTATGAACCTTTTCTTTTGAAATTGAAACTTAGCCTAGTATTATATATTGCCTAAAAGTTACCTCCTGAGGGCCTCCTTGTTGCTCAAATGTGTGACCTCTCTCTAAGCCAAACTCAGCATATAAATGTACTACCTTCCCCCCAGTGTGCTAAATGACTCCTGGGGAGGAGCTTCCATGGCACTGAGAGATTATTACCAAGCACCAACTAGCAATGCACCTGGAAAAAGACTTTGACCATAAGGGGGAAATTGTAAATTCAAAATGTGTTTTTATGGCTAAGAGATTCAAAGTGAGTCAGGAGGTCATTCCAGACATTATGCTTATGCATGTCTCAGCAGGATCCCATTGACTGCACAGTAAAAATTCCCTCAAATAGTGGGCCTGCTGAGGGCTCTAGAGACATCCAGACACCATAGCAGGGCAAACAGCTCATGAGTTTGGTGCCCTGCTAGTGGGCCATACCTTGGAATTTATGCTCCTCAGTTTGACAGAGTTGGAGTTATTTGTGTCTTCCCTACACATGGTTCTTCTGCCCCTTCTATTTGAAGCTATAGTTAGTACTATAATTGATAAGTATATGTCCAAGAGACTTAAATTTTTGGTCTGTGCATGTGCCATTTGGGCTCTGCATCTCAGCAGAGTTGCATGACTTACTCTCCAGTTCATGGGACTCACCCAGGACAACTAACAAGGTGATGATGATGGACAATGCCCATCCCAAGGAATAGAGAGAGTCAGCAACTGCAAGCAAGAGAGGCCCACCCATCTGCTCCATGGGATCTAAGCCACCTTTCAATCAGAGGCAGAGTGGGAATCTCCTCCCCAAATCCTCAAGATTGGGTAATGAACAATGGACTAGAGTAGACTTACTATTATTCTACTATAGACTTATTGTTATTGTAGCAATGGAAGAACTTTTATCATTGATGTGGTGGCAGTAGCCACCGGAGGTTCTGAGGGGCGGGAGAGGGAAAAAAGGTGTAATATGGGGCATTTTCAGGACATTGGAATTATCTTGCATGACGTTGCAATGACAGATACAGGCCATTATATATTTTGTCATAACTTAGAAAATTGTATGGGGAAGAGTGTAAACTATAACATAAAATATAATCCATGGTTAGTGGCAATGCTTCAACATGTGTTCATCAATTGTAACAAATGTACCAGACTGATGAAGGATGTTGTTAATGTGAGAAAGTGTGGGAGGGGTAGAGGGTGGGGCATATGGGAATTTCCTATTTTTTTATGTAACATTTATGTAATCTGAAGTTTCTTTAAAAAAATATATTTAATTAATTTTTTAAAAACCTACCAAAACAAAATTCAGTGGATTTCACAGTTGAATATTACTGGACTTTTAAGGAGAAAATAATCACCAATACTACATAATCTCTTCTATAAACTACAAAAAAGAAACATTTTCCAACTCATTTTATGCAGCCAACATAATATTGATAGCAAACTAGATAAGGACACTACAAGAAAGGAAAATAACAGGCAAAAGGATTCATATGTCATGACCAAATTTGGAATATTCCTGGAATGCAAAATTGGTTTAACATGTGGAAATCAATCAATGTAAATGATTAAGAAAGAAAAATCTCTGATGCTCTCAATAGATGCACAAAAAGCACAGATAAAATTCAATATTTAGCCGTAGTTTAAAAGTCTTAGGAAATGAGGATCGGAAGAGAACTTTTAAACTGGCAAGCAGTATGTGAAAAAAACAACAACATAATTAATGAAGTGTTGAAAGATTTACTTAGAGATTCATGACTACATGCAGATGCTTAATATGATTGCCATTCAACATTATACTGGAAGTCTTAGTTTTACAAATGAGGGGAAAATGTAAGAACTGAGAAGGATGAGATAAAATTATTGTATTTGAAAATGACATGTTTACATATATGGAAAATGCAAAAGACTGTACCTAAAAACTGTTTAAAAATGATGTAGCAAGATTGTTAAACACAAAGTCAATACACAAATTTAATTATATTTCTATATAACAGCAAAAATATTTAGATAATGATTGTGAAATGATACCATTTACAATAGCATCAAAATACCGTTTAAAAATAAACCTTATGAAAATTTGCTTAAGACCTCTATATATAAAAATTCAAAAATTAATTAGGTAAAATTAAGGGAATTTTAGGAAGTAGTATACAATGTTCTTGATTTTAAAGATTCAAATTTATAAAGTTATAACTTCTCTTTGAAGTCCTCTACAAATTGTATGTTATTTCAGTACAAAACCCAAGAGATTTTGTTTCATTTTTCACTTGTTTAGTTATTTATATTTGAGGCATTACTATATTTTGTTTTATGTAAAAAAGAAATCCATGATGAACTTCTTACTGTTGTTGGGAGGATAAGTTTGGGTAACACTGCAATGCCTGGCATATTATACATATCATAAGTATTCAATTAGTATTAACTATGATTATGGAAAGAACACACTGAAGTGGATGTTAGGAAACTTAGAGTCTGTGAAGTTCTTTTTGCTAACACTGGCCATTTCTTTAATCCCAGACAAGACCTTTTTACTCCCCAAATTTCAGGGGTTTTTTTCTGTTTATTTGATAGAGTAGAGAGGATACAGAAGTATACTGCTACTGAGCGCTAAAATGTTTTGATCTTGGTATGGTTCCTATATCTTTTTTTTTTCTGTCATCTCTAGTTCACATATTTATATTTACCCTTTTGCTTTTGCATGATGGGAGGTTGCACATGGTTTATTTACTTTATATATTTGTTCAGATTTATGTGTTACGCATGCCTATGTATTACAGACTCTGCAACAAACTTGACATGTGAAAACCCTTAATCTATGATTAGTGAATTGAATTATTTTTAAGACTGAAGTTTCTAGGAATCAGAAATTATATTATTTTAATTTAGTTCTAGTACAGTGTTATATACAAATATATATTAATAATTATTGACTGTTGATAATGAATTTAAAGAGTGACTACACAGAAAAAGTATCTATAAATTAAAACATATAAGGGAATATTAAACACTATTTAATACTTAATGTTTCATTACACATTTTGTTTTTTCTTTTGCTTTCCACTGTATCACCAGTTAGAAACTACATAGACAACTTCAACTTCTCTAAACATTCATATAAATAGCAGTGAATTTCAAGTGTGGAAACTACCTTCACTTTACTTAGCTGATCACTTCCATTACCTCATCATCTACTCCCCTGAGGTCAGGGAAATGTGACCCATCAAATTTTGACCTGAATAGAGAGCACCCAAATGGAATCTTCACCCTTGCTACAGCTGGGCAGCATCTCTTTCTCACTCCCAAGTGACTTTCAAGACTGTAACTCTCTCCTCAGTGGGTTTGGTCCTCTGCCAACTTTTTCCATCTCATTATTACCAACAGGGATCCACTAAGATTATGGGAACTTTCCTATGCAAGTAGGCATTGTAAAGGAAATTTTTTTCTTAGAAGATTGTCAATGAGGAAATGTATTACTCTTTGTGCTGAACACTATGTTAGTTATTACAACATATAAATAATGAATCAAAATAATTTACCATTTAAAACCACGTGACAAACATCTTATAAAGTAAAAATGCATCTATAGATGATCTTAATGCAGACATTTGAGATTCAATTTACATGAAGTAGAACCCACAGATAGACTTTTAAACATTTCACTTCATTATTCACTCCCTTAGTATCCTTAGTGAGCTAGTAGTTAGGGCAGATATTTGACTTTGATATTGTGAAAATATAGGTGCTTCTACCGGTCCTCTTCATCAGGAGAAATTTCCTTTGGTTAAATTCAATTACTTCCAAACCATCTCTTTCTGATTCAAGCCCACAAAATCATGTGGATAAGATAATAAATGCATATTCATCCACCAGAATCATATTGAAAGTGCTGTGGGAGAGTGTGCAGTACAATCAATTTGGTTAAGAGAAAATGAGAGATTTGTTAGAATCATTAAGACTTCTACGGGCTGTCTGACTCATCTGACTTAGCTGCCCTGATCACCACTGAAATTTGTGCTGGGTCATGTTCAGTGTGAAAAAAACAGTAATCAGGTATTAAAAGATGTGAAAACAAACAAGCCCTATTAATTAGCATTGATACTATTTTTGTGTAATAAAGAATATCCAAATCCCTTGAGGAGAAACAAACACTGGCCAAGAAAATAACATATCCATGTTACTTTCCTGCCAAGGTTTTATCTTTGGTCACTAAATAGGCATTGTCAGTGACATGGACATACAAAAGTAACTAAATACATATTTAACTAAATAAATATTTTAATGTGAACTGTTAGATGAATTCAGTTCAACAATAAAGTTAAGTTTTCAGGTATATGTACCTTTATGGAAAAACAATCACTAAGCTGTTTAAACTCATAATGAAACTAAATACACCTCAAAGAGTTACCATATCTATGTTGGTAATCTTTGATGATTTGGTACTATCATTGTGCTATAAGGTAAGAGGTAATAAGAATTATAAAATTCCAATTAAAGATAACAATTGATCCTCTATATTTATGCATTTCCCCCCAATTATAAATACTGTTCTCTATTACTGTCCAAATACTGGAAGGGGTTCCATATTGGAACTTGAAAGAAATTCTGGAGGGCATTCTTGAAAGAAATTGTGTAGACTTACAAAAGATTGAGAGAAAAATCCAGTAGCCCACAATTCACTGGAGATAAAAATGTTGTGGATATTTAATGGGTTTTTTTACTTGTCCAGAATGCTTTTTTTACCACACTTCAAATAAGCATGCTTTCTTTCTCTCCGATTAAGCCCAATAATTTCCCTAGAGCTGACTTTACTGGGTTCCAGTAGTGGAGACTGTCACCTATGCAAAATCTGTCACATATCCACTGACCTTACTGATCAATTCAGGAATGGTCACATTATTCAAATCAGGCTACTCAAAACCAAGGAGGATCAACTCTAAATATTTGTGGTTTGAGCCATTTCTTTTGTTGGACTATATATTGAGATTGTGGAAAAATAAAGCTGCCAAGGGTCACTACTCTGAGCCTGAAAAATAATATCCAGATCAATAAAGCAAAGAAAAAGAGAGCTTGGAAATATAGAAATTGAAAGCGGGGGAAGTAAAATTCAACAGCTCAGAAGTACATACAAGAGTAAGAACAAGCTAAAAGAAAAAAAAAAGAAAATTTACAGTAAAAATTAGATAAAATCTCATAAGATTTTTTAAAATTCAAAATCTGCATCTAAAACATAAGGGCCATACTGAGCATAAAATGATAGCACAAATGTGAATATTATGAAAGCCAACTGCAAGTTAAAAGTTAGAGAGATGGTAATAGTGATAATATTTATCTTTCTATGAATATTATATAGATGCATGAATAGAACACAATCATAGACAATATTTGCTTTACAGGAAAATACAATATTTTCAAATAATACTTGCTCTGTACAAAATTTGTTCACATTATAAGTGATGAATGAACATTCTTTTAAATTTTAAAATCTAAAAATATTATACAGTTCAACTTCTCTAAACATTCATATAAATATAAATAGTAAATGGATAAACAAAACATAAAATCAATTACAAAACAAACTAAAACCCCAAAGTACACATTTCCATAGCTTAAGTCATCTCATTTTTTGAGTGTCTGCTGTATGCCAAGAATACAGTCAAAAAAGAACAAAGGCAAAATAAAAACCATGTTATCAGACGATTTAGAAAATAATGACGATACCACATATAATAATCTTTGCAAAGTAGCCAATGAAGTAGGAGAAGTTCATAGCTTATGAAGAATTTACTATGAAATTAATAGAATGAAAATAAGTGACTAGAAATTCAACTTATGAAGTAGGAAGCTAGAGATAAGAGTTATACAATACAGATGATTAACACAAACAAGAGAGTTGGATATTCAACAAGATGTACTCAATAAAAGTTCTGAACCATAGTTGTCAAAAGCTAGAGTCAAATCAATAAAATCAAGGAAAAAATGCAAGGACCTCAACTCCTACTACTAATATTTAAGATTATTCTAGAACTTTCTAGTTTAGAAATACAATTTGAGATATGAGATAATATTTTCATTGATTGACTATGATATTATTTTTGGAAAATCTAAACAGAAATAATTTTAAAATTACAAAAGTAAACAAACATAGTTCTGTTACGTGTAATATATATGTATGTGTGTATGTGTAAATTATATGTATTGTAAATGCACAGCTTTACTATATTAAAAAAAAATATATATATATATATATATATATATACATACATACACAGAGAGAGAAAGAGAGACCCTATTCAAAATAACTAATAAACACTAAATATCTGGGATTAAAATTAACAAAATTTCTATCAATAAAATGATGAACCTCTACTTAAGGGTATAAAAGAAGGCTAGAATGAATTGTAGCTATATAATGTTGTTTAATGTAAAGGTTTGATAAACATAAAGATGCCAATTTCCAAACGTATGCATTCCCCAAAAAAACAATACAAACCTATGCATAATAAATACAATTCTGAACCAAGCTCAGTAAGATTTATTTAGAATTTAGCATATTCATTTTAAATTTCACCAAAAAGGTAAATATATGAGAAGAGTCAAGGAAATTTTGTAAATTAAGAATAATGACTAAAGATATTATATATCAAAATACAGCACAAGGGAATAATAACTTAAACTGCATATTATTAGTATAAATCTTGAAATTTCATATCAGACAAAACTTATGTAATAATTAAATATAGTATAAAGACAGAATTGTAAATTAATGGGGAAAGGTAGACTTTTCAATGATAGTATTTGGTTATATGGTTAACCATTTGGAAAAAAATAATTTAAAATTCCATGTCCCACCACACACCTAAATAAGTTTCCAATTATCTTAATATTTAAAAGTTTAAAAATTAATTGTAAAATATGTGATTATAAATGTGCTAGAAGACTTCATAGATGGATTAAAGTTTTCCTTACATGTAATTGGAAAATTGTATTTAACAAAAATTCATCAGCTGAGTAACAAAAACAAAAGTTTAAATCAGGGAATTTATAATGCATACCTAATTGGTAATAATTCAAAAATATGACCAGAATTTGTAATATATAATCTTATTATATCCATGTCATAAAAGATGTAATAAGTGTAAGGCTGCCCTCTCCAGATGCTAATAATCTAATAGAGAATATATAGCAGGAGCCTACAAAGCTTAAAAGAAAGTCTGTACATAAAGCACAAACACCTTTTTCTATAGGTATTTATAGGTGGGAGATATTCATTCATTCACCAAATAATTTTCATGCATCTTCTCTGGGCCAAATACTCTAGCAGGGCTAGAGTGAATAAAATGAGCACCTTGTTCATCTAATAGACATTTAAAATAGACATTTATAAAACAACAGGCAAGAAATATGATCTATGAGGGATATTGTGTGAGCACGATAATAATCAAAATTTATACAAAACTTACTGTGTCCTATGCACCAGTCCAGTTCAGCCTAGCATGAATTCCCTAATTTAACCTGACAGTAACCCTATGAGGTAGGTCTGGTCATTATCATCATCTTTTAGAGGTGAAGGCACTGAGTGACCCTAAGGTCACTCAACTAATAAGTGAGACATTTTGGACTCAAGTGGAACGAGGCCAGCCCTAGGGCCTCACTGTGATCCACCAGCACACTCTTACCATCTCCCACAAATAAAAGTGAAATCTAACACTGACTCTAAGAAGAGGTGAAGAGGCAGTGGAGTCAAGGTTGACTTCTTGCTGGAGAAAGGGACGGCCTAACCCAAGTATTAAGACAGATTCTCATTTTACCAGTGAAGTGTTAGCAATGAGGGGAGGGCAGGTGGGATCTCCTTACAGGGTGAGCATTCCAGGCAGAGGAGAAAGCATCAGCAAATTTCAGAAAGGAGTATGATGTGCCCTGGAAATCAGATGCAACCCTTCCACAAAGGAAGAGACAAGAAAGCATGCAATGAGGCTGGTTTACTGGTAAAAAAAGACTGGACAGGAAAAAGAAATTGGTTGGTGATCTCAAGGACATGAATGCACTTATATCAGTGCATGACTGCCATATCCCTGGCAAAAAAATTCAAAGTGCCTGCCTAACAAAGGGAGGGAAAGGGGCCTCCAAAACAGCAACAGTGCCTAATAACAACTTCATGAATCTCTGAGCCTCCACTCTGCAGATGGGTGGGACTGTCTTACTTGCAGTTGTACATACTCTCTGGTTCTTGGGATGGGAATTGTCCATCATCATCCTTTTGTTAGTTGTCCTGGGCAAGTCCAATGAATAGGAGAGTATGTGTTGGCTGCATCTCTGCTGAGATTCAGGGTTCAACCAGGATATGAACAGCCTGAAAATTTAAATCTCTGGAATACATGTTTAATGGGTATAGTGCTAATTATGGGTTCAGATAAAAGGGGCATAAGAACCATGTGTAGGAAAATTATAAATGAGTCCAACTCTGATACATTGGGAGGATAGGTTATCATATATTCCAAGATAAGGCCCACTGACAGGGTGCCAAATTCCCGGGGTTGTCTGCCCTGCAGATAGTGTCCAGATGTCTTTAAGGCTCTCAGGAACACCCCTGCTTGAGGCACTGTTTACTGTGGCAGTCAGAGAGTTCCTTTTAAGACATGCATAAGGGTAACCTCTGGAATGACCTCCCGACTCTTCTTCGAAATCACTTAGTCATAAAATCTAAGTTGTATTTAATATTTCCCCCTTTTGGTCAAGGTCTTTTTCCAAATGCATTGCTATTTGGTGCATGGTAATAATCCCTCAGTGCCAGGGAGGCTCATCCCCAGGAACCACGTCCCACACTGGGGAGAAGGTAGTGAGTTTATATGCTCAGTCTGGCTTAAAGAAAGTCCATATTTGAGCAACACGGAGGCTTTCAGGAGGTAACTCCTAGGCAATATATCATTCTAAGCTAAGTTTCAATTTCACAAGAACGAGGTTCATGATTACAAGCATTAATATCAAGGGCCTGGCATATTGGTCTATCCTCCTTTGTTAGGCACTGCCCATGTATTCTAGGGATTCTTGCCACTCTGTTAGAGAATGTAGCAAGACGCCCCAGTATGGGAATTCAATATCCTTTTGGTTATTCTCTGGGTCTCTACCCACCTGGACTACACCCCCCGCCCCATGACCACTTGAACACATTCATATTGCATAGAGGCACATCCCAGGTTCACCCCTCCCACACATCTCCCCACCACTGACACCCTGCATGAGTGATTCTCCCCTGCCACAGTTGTGACTCTTCTTCAATCCAAAATCTCCCCAAAATCAAAGCCAAAGAATAAATGAATAAAAACAATAAAAAAAAACAAAATACAAAATAAAATAAATAAATAAATAAAAAGTTTTTGCATTGTATCTTTCATCCCCATGAGATTTGTTATCTTTTATGTGCAGTGACAATTTCTTCTGTATGTCCATACAGTATCTTATATTTCTCACTTTATTCCAAAGAAGCCTTAGGTTACAGAAAAGTCACATAGAAAATATAGGGAATTTCCATATATACCACCCCCACCCCCTCTCACAGTTTCCCCTATTAATAAAATCTTATGTGAGTATGGTCCATTTGTTACAATTGATAAACAAATATTGAAGCATTGCCACTAACCATGGTCAATGGTTTGCATAATGATTCACATTCTATATCGTACACTTTTATAGGTTCTAACAAAATTCATAATAGCCTGTATCCATCATTGCAAGATGATGCAGAACAATTCTAATGCCTTAAAAATGCCCCATGTTACATCCATTTTTCCCTCCCCTCCCCTCGGTACAAATGATAACCAATAAGTTGCAATTTTTTAAGAATAAGTTTCATAGTTATATCCATTAATGTTGAGGGCTTGACATATTGGTCTGTCTTCTTTTATTAGGCACTGCCTATATTCTTAAGAGACTCTTGTCCCTCTATTTGAGAACACAGATGGGAGTTTAATATTTTCTTGTTTACTGTATGGGTCTCCACCCATTGCCATAACACCTTATGATGCACATTTTCCCACATATCCCTCCACCCCCGATACCCTGCACCAATAACCCTCCCTGGCAGTATTTGCTAAAAGAGCATTCCCATGGTTGTAGTTTTAATGACAGACCTACAAATCCCCTGAGACACCTGTACCTTCCTCCAGTCCTCCCCACAGTTCCATGGATACTCCAAACCAACGTCCCCACACATGCTTACCCCCACATTCCAGCACCATTGACTCTACTCAAATCCCTGCACCACTATCACTCCCATCCACTGACAACCCACCCCCTTCCACATTATTATAGTTTTTGCTCATATTGAGCATCAGGTCACCACCCTCTATTCCCTTTCTGTCTCCTATTAACCTATCCTCTAGACTCTAACTCTGTGAGTCTGCTCAATTTGCTTAGGTCATATCAGTGAGATCATGTAATATTTGTCCCGTAGTGACTGGCTTGCTTCACTCAACATAAGGTCTTCAGCATTCATCCATGTTGTCACATGTGTCAATACTTCATTCCTTTTTACAGTTGAATAATATTCCATTGTATGTACATACAAAATTTTTTTATCCATTCATTTGTTGATGTACACTTGGGTTGCTTCCAACTTTTGGCAATAGTGAATAATGCCACTATGAACATTGGTGTGCATATCTGTTTGTGTCCCTACTTTCAATTCTTCTGGGTATATATCTAGCAGTGGGATTGCTGGATCATATGGCAGTTCTATAGTTAGCTTCCTGAGAAACCGCCAAACTGTCCTCCACAATGGCTGCACCATTCTACATTCCTACCAGCAGTGAATGAGAGTTCCCTTTCCTCCACATCCTCTCCAACATTTGTAGTTCTCTGTTTCATTAACAGCTACCAGTCTAATAGATGTAAGATGATACCTCATTGTAGTTTTGTAGGTAGTGATGTTGAGCATCTTTTCATGTACTTTTTAGCCATTTGTCTTTCCTCTTTGGAAAAATGTCTATTCAAATCCCTTGCCCATTCTTTAAATGGGTTGTTTGTCTTTTTATGTTCGAGATGTAGGATTTCTTTATATATGCTGGATATTAGACTCTTATCAGATACATGGTTAACAAATAGTTTCTGCCATTGAGGAGACTACCCTTTCACTTTCTTGACAAACTCCTTTGAGGTACAAAAGTTTTTTAATTTTGAGTTGGTCCCACTTATCTAATTTTTCGTTCATTGATCGTGCTTTGGGTGTAAAGGTTATGAAACCATTTCCTACTACAAGATCTTGTAGATACCTCCCTACATTATCTTCTAGGAGCTTTATCGTCTTGGCTCTTATATTTAGATCTTTGATGCATCTTGTGTTAATTTTTGTATAAGGTGTGAGATGGTGATCCTCTCATTCTTTTGGATTTGGATATCCAGTTCTCCCAGCACCATTCATTGAAGAGGTCATTCTGCCCCAATTGAGTGGGCTTGGTGGCCTTGTTGAGTATCAGTTAACTGTATGTGCAAGGATCTATATCAGTACTTTCAATTCATGTCCCTTGTCTATCCATTATTTTTGTGGAATTAAATTTGCCTTTTAGATTTCAGCTAAGTCAAATTAAAGAAAGTTCCAGTGCACTTTTTTTTTTTCATTTTTTGCTCATTTTCAGTTCTGATCCCACAACAAAGCTTTTGGTAAATACTCTCTTAAGAATATGATGCAAGCCTCCAACATACACTAAGGTCAGTTCTCATTTTATTTTTCCCCTTGCAATGTACAACTCCATTTTAGGGTATCAGTGATGCAAATCCTAGCAGTTAAATAGGAGTGGAAGCCATCTGAACATCTCGTCTTATGTGCCAGGAGCTTTAGGACTCATTTTCTTCTGAATAAAAATAAAATAAAAAAAACATAGCCTTTTAGAAAAGTCCATTCAATTGCTATAATCGAAAATGCATACCTTGAAGAGTCTCTCCACATCCCGTTTGGACTTGAATTCTGCTTCTAAATTTCTCTGTGACCTGGAGTACTCTCATTTGGCCATAGTTGCATATGAAGCACAATTAAATGGGGGCAATTTGAGCAATAAATAATGCTAATTTGGAGCACTAGTTGAAAGATGATGTTTAAAATCCTTTGTAGATATACAAGTGTATGATTCTACCCAAATACAGTTCTTCATTTGAGGAAGGAGTAATAGTATGGATTAAGCAAACACTGGGCTATGCACTGAGCCAGGTACACTTCTAGGCACTTTAATTTAATCCTCAAAAGAGAAGGGCAAATTAGTTGCTAAGAATCTCATTACTATGAATCAGAAAGCTATGAGAAGTTAAAATAGGTACCAACTGTTGGAATTCAAACCCAGAATTATCTCATTCCAAAATCTTTGTGATATCTATCTTGATACATTGATTAAAATCCCAGCTTCTGTTTCATGCCTTCCTTGACTGTACCGGCCCATATCAATCTCTCCCCTCTGAATATGTACATGCTATAGTTTACGCAGTTCAATTCATTCGAGTGTGTATTCTTTCCTTGTGGCTCAATTCTCTTATTTCATTCGCATTCATGTACTCTCACTGAATACCTTCAGATTTTTGTGATGATTGTTTGTGACTCATGAAGGTCACAGACTGGAGTACTGTTTTTGATTCTTATCTGCAGATCACCTGCACCAGAATCATCCAACAATCTACATTTTGAAACCGATGATTTTTTTTTTCGTATCTAAATCTTAGAATTGCTGGCCTCGTTGGTCAGGCCTTTTTCTCAATCCATATAGACACTCCTTGATAAAGCAGAGATTGTGCTACCATTTTTTTGAATGTCTATATTATGCCAAAGGCAATCCTAAGCACAAAATAGATACTTCATATTGATTGTGAGCAAACCGCCTGGCATTGTTCTTAATGTCCCAGTCATAGGAAAGATAGTGTCTCAATGCAGCTACTTTTTAGCTTTCTTCCTCCACATCAATAGTAAGGTGATTTATACTCAGTTGAGTTCAAAAAGCATTTATCCATTATCTACTCTTGCCTCGAGAAGATTGGGGAAGGCTTCTTAGAAGAGACACACAAGCTGACTTTTGAACGATGAATGAAAAACAAAACAAAACAAAACAAAAAAAACAGGCAAGTAAAAGTGAAAGGACAGCCCAGATAGAGGGATTAATATAATCAAACAACAGAGACTTGACAATACTCTGTGAGTGAAGAGCTAAAAGAAACTCATCACTACGAGAGTGTAAACTATAAGATGCATTTTGGAGGGAAGTAGAGCTGCTGCTCAAGGCTGGAGAGGTTCAAAGGGGCCATGGCCTTGGCATTCACACTCAGGAAACTAGGCTAACACAGGCAATATTGGGTGTGAAGAACATAATTGTGTTAGTTTTCCAGCACAGATTTATCATGTGCTCTCCATACCAGCAGATCCAAATCTGAAGCAAACTGCTTACATGAATATAGCTTCCGTTTCTTTATCTTCTTTCCCCTCAGAGGAGATTCTTCTTCTCTGCACTGCATTTGTCAGGGTTGACTGCTATAAAGAACAATCCCAACATTTTATTGGTTTAAACTGTGAAAAGTTCTTGCTCACGTCACAATCCTATGTGAGTTGGTGCAGAGGAGGGAGGAGTAGAAGGATTTTATTCCACAGTCATTCAGGGACTCTATGTGCTTCTGTCTTGTGATTCTATATCCCTCTAGCTTTCAGACTCTTTTCCATTGGGCCTGTAGATGAGGAAGGAGAGTGAGGATTGGTGTGGGAGATTTTTATGGGTCCAACCATAAGTGGGCACATCACTTCTGCTCCCATTCCATTGGGCCATATAATTCAATCACATGTACAAACTTACCTTAAGAGAGGATGGAAAATGTAATTTGTTTGAGTGGCAAAGAAGAAGAGAATGTGTGAGCCACTTCCAAATATCAAATACCTTCATAATCCTTGCTCAGCCAACTTCAAATGATGCTCTTAGAGGAGTATCTTTTATATTCATTGATTCTAAGAGATAAATGACCCCTAGAAACTCTTTTGCATCCTAAGAATATTTAAAATAGCTGTGGCTTTAAAATCAAGGAATTGATCAATGACTATATCATAACTATATCTTATGCATTGGTATTACTTATGCAGGTTTACTTTTTTTTTTTTTTTTGCATTCCCAGTGCTAGCTACTTTGCCTGCTCATGAGGCAGTTCCACATGGAAGAGTCTCACGTGCCTCCCAAGGAAGGATATCGTCTATTTTTACCTGCTAATAGCCATAAATGATTGCTGTTATAGGATAAAATCACCATGTGCACCCATTAGGGAAATAAGGGCTTTAATCATGAAAATCAAGGCACAGGTGATCATAGCTAAGCTAATGTGTTAGAACCTAAGTTTCATGTGAGCAAGAACCATATCTGTTTTGTTAAACACTGAAAACATGGGAAAACTTTGTACAGTGCTTTTGTTTTATCCACTTCCTAAACCATTTGGGCGAGTGTCTATTCAGGTTAATGCAGAAATGGTTGAAAAAAATGTCTTATTTGTCATGTAACATAATCAGAAAATTTCAGTTATATACTCTTCCCAACTCCAAATATAGAACTAACTTTCTGGTGTTTTCTGATTTAACAAACTCATAGACCTTACCGTATGCCAAATATCATAGGGGAGTGTCAGTAACAGAAAGATAAAAGGACTTGGACCATCTATTCAATGAGATCACAGTTGCAAAGAGCCTTGGGAATCTTCAGTGAGAATTTGCTCAAAGAATCCTATCATGGGCACTGATTACATGGTAGTGGGAAACTAGATTAAGTGTGAGAGTCCCAAACACCCATGAGCCACTATCACATCTGCATAGGGAGTCATTTCCAAGGAACTTAAAGGACATAGGGAATAGTAGGAGACTCATAAATAGACCTCTTTAGAAGTCTAACTGTCCAGAAATTAACCAAAAATGTGTTTTCCTTTAAACCCAATCTTAAACCCATCGTTGTTATATCACAAAATTCCTGAAGGCAAGCCCCAATTGATGAAAATTCTTTTTGAATATAACTGGGACTTCCAAGTGTTTTGTTATATGTGAATTTCCAGAACCTTGTGACATGTTCAGAAACAATAATATCTCTATATCCATTCAAAATAGTTTTTTTCACTATGCCAGCCATATGTGCTTAACCATATAAAACACATTGCTGTCAGTTTTGCACAATTCAATTTAGTATTTATTGCATTTAGCTATAATTCCTTATCTAATTGATAATGATAAAACTTATCACTCTTCTAATCATTTTACATAAATATATGTCATACAGCCCTTATGATAAACCAATGAGGTAGGATTTTATTTTAGACAGGAGGAAAATGGAGTACAGAGAGCCTAAATAAATTGTGCAATATCATATAACAAGTTTGTGTGCCTTTTCTCTAAAGCTGTGTTCGTAATCTTTACACTGTTATTAGATATTAGATATTTATGTTGAAATCACATAAAGTACCAATGACAAATTATGGATACTCCTATCAAGCACTATCAAGAGACTGAGGTTTTTGCCCTACTTGCAAGCTAACAATTTAGTCTGCCACAGTTGCATGGATGCTGGTAGAAGACAAAAGACTTTTGGGTGAGAGACGAATAACAGTTTATTACTCATAGTAATAGTGGTAGCCAGAGTAGCAACATTTTTACGTTGATTCTCTGAGCCATAAATCTCGTAGGGCCACAGAGAGAGAGCCAGATGGTACTTGCACAAACAGCAGGTTTCATTATAGGAGATAAACCCTGAGTTTGGGAAACTCGACTCTTCTAAAATGGGCAGAAAGCATGACTGCCTGCCATTTGCTACTGAGCAAAAAACTATCTTTCAAGTCTGTCTACTATAAAAACATATTTGAAAATATAGTCCAGAAAAAAAGGTGGTTGGTGCTTCACTCACAAAATATATAGAAATGTTAAACACCCATGAGAAATGTTCTGGCAACCACTCTATTCCTGGAAAATGAATCTATGTCTTTTCTTTTCTTTCTT
>JAQZBX010017931.1:0-35116 GCA_029593785.1 Cabassous unicinctus | reverse complement strand
AAAAAAAAAAAAGTACATATCCTATTCTATGACAAATACACTCAACACTATCAATTCTAAAACATATTCTCATTGTTATCAAATTTCAAGGATAAGAAAAAAATTCTTCAGGCATCCAGGGACAAATAGGTATCTAATCATTGGGGAGCAAAAGCATACTGGCCTCAGTCTTCACCATAGTAACTTTCCATGCTACAAGACAATGGAGCAATATCTACCAAACTCTAAAGTAAAGGAAATATGATCCAAAAATATAGTATCCAGCCAAGATTCCCTTCAAGTATAAAGGCCATAAACAGCTCAAAAGTGAAGGAATGCATGGATTATATCATTTATTAGATTCCTTAAGAGGGAAAATCCAACTCAATGATGGAATCTAGCCAACCAAGAGATGAAAAGAGAAGACTTGGTAATGGCAGGTGACTCCTGCCATTCTGAATGATAAAAAACAGTAGAGAATTGTCAGAATTATGGAGAGAGAAAGTGGGACCCAAGTGTTCTATGACCATCCAAGTGGCTCTTTGGGCTTAAAGATAATAGACACAAAGTCTGCTCTAGAATGAAAGAACTTAGAAAATACAGCACATAAAAAGTATTACTGATAAACTACTTGAGATAAAATTCATACAAGAAATGGAGAATCAAAATTTAGAACTTAGGCTGCCAATGAAAAAAAATATTAGAACTTAGGAATGAAGAATGTGGTAAAAATATTGGTGATGAGCATAGTTTTAGTTTCCTTGGCTGCTCAAGCTAATACCATGCAATGGGATGGCTTAAACAATGGGAATTAAAAATTTCATGGTTTTGAGATTAGAAAAATGTCCAAATCAAGGCATCATCAAGATGATGCTTTCTCCCCAAAGACTGTGGCATTCTGATGCTGGCTGCTAGCAATCCTTGATCCTTAGCGTGTCACATGGCAAGGCACATGGCAGCATCTCCTGGTCTCTCCCTTCTCTTCCAAGTTCCATTGATGATCAGCTTCTGAATGCTCCCTCTGTGGATTTCTCTCTGTCTTAATTTCACTCGACCTATAAAGGACTCCAGTAACAGTATTGGGACACTTCCTGATTGAGGTGGGTCACACCTTAACTGTAGTAGCCACATCAAAAGGTCCTGCTTACAATGGGTTCACACCCACAGGAATGGACTAAGTTTAATCCCTATTTTTTTCTGGGTTCATAGAGCTCCAAACCACTACAAACATTAAAACCATTTAAATATAGAACTAAGAACAACAATAAGAACTGTAGTTACAAAACAATATAAATATTATAAAACTTTAAAATGAAAATAATACTATATATTAAAAATTAGGAGAGGGAAAGAACGAAGACTGGAAGATATGCAAGAGTATTAATTTCTTGTTTGCCCATAGCAGAGTTAATGCTATCTGAAATGCAAGCTTCTAATTAAAAATAACAACAATGTAAGATTTCCACCTCTTAATGTTTTTCATAATTTTTTTCTTACTCTCAGAAGGATCTTTTAGGAACTATGCTTATGGTAAGGAAACTTTATCCAAGGTTAAGAAATTCCTTTAGTTTAAATTCAGTGTCTTTTCTTAATGCCAAGTAAAATTATGTTTATTACTCTTTATTAAAACATCATAATGTAGATTATGATGGTGGTTCAAGAAAACAGACTGAGCACAGGTGTTGATCAACTACCTCTCCCAATCCTGGATTGAAGGGTAGTAAATTTAAAAATCAAGGAGAACAAGATAAGAGCCAGCAGTTGATTTCAATAAATTTTTGGAAGTATATAAACAGACAGAGAAGTGGAAGTATATGAAAAGTCCTGGACATGACAAGACCAGGTGTGACAGGTGTGCTAAAGAGACCTAAGGCTGATATAAAATAAAAAGGGTTATTTTTAAATGTGGAGATAAAACAATTACCCACATCCCTCCCCCACTCTCATCCCACAAACCAAATCAAAACTAAACAAGAGGGGGAAAAGGCAGAGTAGGGAGCTCCAGGACACAGTCCTTCCACCAAAACAACTATTAAACAGGTAGGAGCTGTCTGAAACAACTATTTTGAAACTCTGGAGGCCAGAAGAACACTGCACAGCATCCAGGGAAGAGAAGAAGGAAGAGAATGATAAATTACGGTAAAGAACAGTAAATTGCTCTCTCCACACAGAAGTTACTGGCACCCATTCCCCACTCTCGTGGCAGGCTGCCTTGGAGACCAGCCCCTGGATAGCTCATTGGTGACAGTAAGAAACATAAAAATCCTCTTCCCAAAGACGAGGGTCAGGGCATGGCCAATCACTGACCATGGCTTTTGATTAGCAAATTCAGATTGCTGAGGGCCTGGCTCTGAGGGCAGCCATTTTTACAATCCTCCCTGGACAAAGGCAGGGAGCCATGATTTCAACCTACCCCAGAGACAGGCAATGTTAGTGGAGACTTAAAGACAAGACACTGCAATTCCTCAGAGCTGCAGGACACAGTTACCTGAAGTGCTTCATTTGCTGTGCAGGTCAGGAAAACTCATCTTTGGAGAGCCATTAGAGAAGCTCTTGGCACCCTTCCTGATTCCCTCCTAAAGGATCTTTGGAGCAAGTCTGTGAGTCCCTGGCCTTGTTTCAGCTGGGAAAGCCTGAACTGGCAATGTCCTTTCAGGGAAGTCCCTCCTCCAATAATCTGCCCTCTAGGGAAAAGCTGCTTGAGGCAATGAAAGGAGGGCAAGAAACACAAGAGGCTGACAATCTATGACAAAGGCCTGCCAGCTTCAAACACCCAGGAGAGGGAGGGCTGTCTCCTGGGAAACAGAGGGGACAACCAAACTCCTGTAAACAGAGGAACTCCAAAACAAATAACAAACAAAAGCCCAGGACAAGACAGATGCCCAGAAAGACAGGGAAAGCCCTGCATACTACATTCTCCTTGGGCAGACTTTTTGATTGGAGAGCTGAAGCTCAAAAAATCTTTGTCTTATCTCCAGCTGGATACAAAATCAAGAAACAGACATATCAGGGAATAAATCCTATATAACATTAAAAATACTAAATTCTACAGTGTGCAACAAGAGAATACAAGAAAAACAAAGAAACAGGAAATGATTGTCCATCCAAAGGGAGAGGATAAAAATCCAGAAAACACCAACAAAGAAGACCAGAATGTGGGCATACAGAGCAAAGCCTTTAAAAAAATGATTTTAACAATGCTTAAGGAGATGAGGAAAATACATAGAAAGAATTAAAGGATATCAGGGAAAAAAATGAATGAGCAATATGAGCATATTAGTAAAGAGATAGAAATGGTAAAAAGGAACCAAACAGAACTACAAGAGTTGAAGACCACAATAACCGAAATGAAAAATACCAGAAGAGTTTCAAGAGCAGATTGGAGCAAGCAGAAGAAAGAATCAGTGAACTCAAAGACAAGCCACTTGAAATGAGTCAGGCTGGAGAGCAGAAAGAAAAAGGCTTATTAAAAGCAAAAATAGCCCAAGACACCATTGAGACACTATCAAGCAAACCAAGAAGGAGAAGAAAGAAAGAAAGGGGCAGAGGGAATATTCAAAGAAATAATGACAGACAACTTCTCAAACTTAACAAAAGATGTGAATAGGCACACCCAAGAAGCCCAAGAAGCAGAGAGAACAACAAGTAGTATAAATATGAAGAAAAATAAATCCCATCATATATTGATCATACTATCAAATGCAAAGGACAAAGAGAGAGTTCTGAAAGCTGCAAGAGAAAAGCAATGTGTTATGTTAAAGGGAGTCCCAATTAGAATGATTGCCAATTTCTTCCCATCAGAAACCAGGGAAGCAAGAAGGCAATGGGTTGTAATATTTAAAGTGCTGGGAAAAAAAACAATTGCCAGCTACGAATTTTATATCCAGTGAGACTTTCTTTCAAAAGGGAGAGATTAAGACATTCTCAGATAAACAAAAGCTTAGAGAATACATCACCACTAGACTTGCACTACTAGTCTATGCTAAAAGGAAGTCTTCAGACTGAAAGAAAAGGACACTAGACTAGAAGGATTCAAAGTGACATAAAGAAATAAAGGCCTGCAGTAAAGTAACCAATTGGATAATTATAAATGCCAGTATTATTGTAATGTATTGTTTCATATGTAACCCTACTTCTTACTTCTTACAGGTGCTAAAATGCAAATGTATAAAATGTAATGGTAAATCTATGGTTTTGAACATACAATGTAAAAAGGTAAAAGTGGTAACAAGTACAAAAAAGTATGTAGGAATAGTATATGTGCATGCTATTGAGGATATGTTGGTATCAAACCAAATATTATTGTTATATATTTAGGATGTTAAATTTCAACCCCATGGCAACCATAAGGAAAATAGATTTAAAAATATATCCAGATAGAAATGAGAAGGCACTAAATATGGAATGATGCAAAAAATCTAATGGATATAAAAGTAGGCATTAACGGAAGTGAGGAACAAAAAAGATATAAGATTTACAAATGCTAATTAGCAATATAGCCTAGAATAAAGTCTTGTATTATCAGTAGTGACATTAAATGTAAATGGATTAAGCTTACCAGTCAAAAGACAGAAATTGACAAAATGGATTAAAAAGCATAATTCAACCAAAGGCTGTCTGCAAGAGACTGAACTTAAATTCAAGGATACAAGTAGGTTGAAAGTGAAAGGATGGAAAATATATACCATTCAAGTAGTAATCAAAAGAGAGCTGGTGCAACTATACTGATATCAGATAATACAGACTTTAAGTCAGAAGCAGTTACAAGGGACAAAGATGGTAATTATATACTGATAAGGAGGTCAATTCAACAAAAGATGTAACAATTATAAATATATCTGCACCTAACATCAGAGCGCCAAAATATATGAAGCAAATACTGACATATTTGAAGGGAGAAACTGACAGTTCTACATTAATAGTAGGAGACTTTAATAAACCACTTTCAATAATGCATAGAACATCTAATCAGAAGATCAATAAGGAAATGTATGCCTTGAATAACACTAGACCTAATAGATATACATAGGACATTTCACCAAACAAAACAGAATACACATTATTATTGAGTATCCAGGATAGACCATATGTTAGGTTACAAAACAAGTCTCAATAAATTCAAAAATATTGAAATCATATAATGTATATTCTCCAATCACAACAGAATGAAACTAGAAACCAATAACAGAGACAGAAATGGAAAATTCACAAATATGTGGAAATTAAACAACTGATAGGTTAAGGAGGAAATCACAAGGGAAATTAGGAAATATCTTGACACTAATGAAAATGGAAATACAACATACCAAAACTTACAGAATGCAGTGAAAGCAGTGCTGAGAGGGAAATTTATAGCTCTAAATGCTTACATCAGAAAAGAATACTTCAAATCACAGACCTACCTTCAAAACTGGAAGAACTAGAAAAAAAAGAGCAAACAATCCAAAGTGAGTAAAAGGAGGGAAATAGCAAAGATTATAGTGGAAATAAGTGAAATAGAAAACAAACAAACAAACAAAAACAATAAAAAGAATCAACAAAACAAAAGTTCGTTCTTTGAAAAGATCAATAAAATTGAATAATTATTAGCTAAACTGACAAAGCAAAAAAGAGAGAGGATGCAAATAACTAAAATCAGATATGAAAAGTAGGATATTACTACCACTCCACAGAAATAAAAAAGACTATAAAAGGATACTGTGATGGTTGGCTAATGTGTCAGCTCAGCCAGGTAATGGTGCCCAGTTTGGTCAAGAAAGCACTGGGCTAATTCAGGGGCTTTTCAGGGGCTTTAATCATGCAAGGGCATTTCAGGGGCTTTAATCATCAGTGAGTTGATTGCATAGATGGCTGGTTACATCTTTAATCAACTAAGGAGATTGCCATCAGCAATGAGCGACATCTCATCCAATCAGCTGAAGTCCTTAAAGGGGGAAGTGATTTCAGCATTCAGAGAGAGAATTCCCATCTCTGTTTCAGGTGGCCAGCATCTCCTGGTAACTCATCAAGGACCTTATCAGAGCCCCTGGTTTGCAGCTTGCCCTGGGAAATTTGGACTTGTGTATCCCCAAAATTGTGTGAGACAATTTTACAAAATCTCATACTATTTACAGATATCTCCTGTCAGTTCTGTTTCCCTAGAGAACCCTGAAAAAAAAAAACTTGGT
Organism: Cabassous unicinctus; assembly: GCA_029593785.1. Taxonomy (NCBI): domain Eukaryota; kingdom Metazoa; phylum Chordata; class Mammalia; order Cingulata; family Chlamyphoridae; genus Cabassous; species Cabassous unicinctus. Next base: position 28,970 of record JAQZBX010017931.1, on the reverse strand, counting down.
ACCAGGAGTGGTTCTTGAGAAACAGAATCTTAAAAATGGGATTTCTGAACTGTTTCTGGGATTTTTGCAATTGGCTCTCTACTCTAATTAAATTCAAGGGCACCAATGACTCTCTATCCAATAATCAAGAGGTCACTAACAGTCCATGGCATGAGTTGGCAATAGAGATACACAAAATATCACCACTGGCTAGGACTACTTCCATGCTCAGAAGAGGCAAGAATCTGAGCGAGAGTGTTTTTAACACCTTAACAGAGTTTTGTGGAGTTAAAGTTTACAATGATGTTGGCTAGCCAGCATGTTCCTAAATATGCTGGATACAGTTACAAAAGAAAGGGATGAGCTGAAGGCTTCAAATTTGCAACTTAAGCACTGCATGAATGATGTGAAAGTTTCTATGTGTACTGAGAAAGAAAATCTTTTTCGTGAAGCCACAGACTTGAGATTTCCGAAAATCAGACTCAGAGTCTCACTGTATGAGTAGCAGAGTTACAAAAGAAACTAAAATATCAACCTTGCAAGGTGTCTGCTGTTAAACTAAGAGCATTGATTGAAAAGGAGTGGAACCCTGAAGATTAGGATGGAGACACATGGGTTGATGATGATATCAGTGGGGACATTGAAACTCTAAATTCTGCTGAGGCTTTTCCAGATAAACCTTTAAAGGTCTGTCCTGTGGAGGCCACCCAATGTCAAGCTGGCATCACCCAGCCTGCAGCCTGCCTTAGGGAGTCTGGCTCCTCCCTGCCCTGTGGTGGGTACCACCCAACCTCAAGTCTGCACTGCCCAAACTCCAGCCTGCCCCAAGGAGTCTCTACCTCCTTTCTGCCAAGAAGAAATTATCACCCAACCTCTACCCTGCCCTGAGGACTCTGCCATCCAACCTCTGCCTGAAGATATTAATCCTGTCTCACCATATGAAACTGCAAAGGAATACCCTAAGGTCAGTAGCTTGCAAGACATTTCTAATTCTTCTCCTTACTCACCCTCAACACCCCTTTTCTTTTCCAGACCTATAACTAGACTAAAATCACAACAAGCCCCCAAAGGAAAAGTACAAAGTATGACCCATGAGTAAGTACACTATACCCTAAAAGAACTGCATGGGTTTTCTGACTTATATAGACAGAAATCAGGGGAATATGTGTGGATAGATATTAAGAGTATGGGATAATGGTGGAAGGAATATAAAGTTGAATCAGGCTGAATTTATTGATATGTGTCCCCTAATCAGAGATTCTGGATGCAATGCTGTAGTTTGAAGGATTAGAAAGGGATCTAATAGTTTGTTCAGGGGGCTGGCTGAAAAATGGACCAAAAGATGGCATAGGATGTCTGAGGGTGAGATGCTCGATTTACCTTGGTACGCTGTAGATGAGGGGATCCAGAGGCTTAGAGAGGCTGGAATGCTAGAATGGTTTCACTATTTAAGACCTGCCAACCCACCCCAAGAATGTCCAGAGGACACACCTTTAACAAGGACTGTGCAGAATAAATTTGTGAGACTCCATTTTCTTTGAAGAGTTCTGTGGTTCCTCTTTTCTGAAGTCCAAATATTACTGTGGGAACTGCTGTCATGGAACTAGAATCCTTGGCTGGCAGAAGCCAAGTAGCAGCACCTAATTGCCAAGACGAGGTGGGCATCACTACCACAATGAAAGGCAGACACAAAGTAGCAATCAAGAGTCTGAGACACATAGACCTATGACGTTGGCCAATAGATCATGGGGGTACCTAGAAGTGAAATAGATGGGCAGTCTACTAAATTCCTACTTGATTTGTATAACAGAAGAGTTCTGGGTTGAGTGAAAAAAACCCTAACTTAAATTACAGAAACAGAGAGTCACAGCCCCTTGTTCGATTCCCAGACTTGAAACAATTTACAGACCCAGAGCCCCTTGAATGAGGGGAAGCCCCAGGTCCCCTTGGGGAAGGATCGTGTTACGCTGCCCAAAATTTATACTGTTAATCTTCCTCCCAGCATTCCCCAAAGAGACTTGTGGCCTTTTTCCAGGGTAACTGTGCATTAGCGAAAAGGAAATTGTTTTAGTCTGGCAAAGGAGTGCTGATGCAAAGTACCAGAAATCTGTTGGCTTTTATAAAGGGTATTGATTTGGGGTAAAAGTGTACGGTTAAAGGCCCTAAAGAGTCCAGCTCAAGGTTGCTTTCTCACCAAAGTCAGTTGCCACATGTTGAAGCAAGATGGTTGCTGATCTCTGCCTGGTCACTCATTCCTGGGCTTTCTCTTCCTCTTTAAGGTCAGTGGGCCCAGCTTCTTCCAGGCATAGGGCTTGTCTCTCAGGGCTTCCTATATCAGCTGCAAACTATCAGGTGAATGGCTCATCTCTCCCCGGGGCCCCAGGATAAAAAATGACAGAGATCTGTCTCTTCCATGCATTTTCTTGAATGAGTGTCCATTTATATCAGCCCACCAATGGGGTGAGGACTCAACCTGAGTCATGCCTTACTGAGATTGTGGAATCAAAGCCCTAATCTTAACAGATAATTTAATCAAGGGCCCCCAACTGAATCCAATATAATCAAAGGGAATCACACCCAGAAGAATAGTTTAGTTTACAGACATAATCTTTCTCTTTTGGGGATTCATAAATAATCTCAAACTGCTACAGAAATGAGCAGACATTTTGGGGATTATTAGGCACTGGCTCAGAAGTGACATTAATTCCAGAAGACCCAAAGCATCACTGTGGTTCACCAGTCAGAGTAGGGGTTTACGGAGTTCAGGTGATTGATGAGATTTTAGCTCAGGTCTGTTTTACAGTGGTTTCAGTGGGTCCCAAGACCCATTCTGTGGCTATCTCCCCAGTTCTAGAATGCATAATTGGAATAGACATACTCAGCTACTGGCAGAATCCCCATATTGGATCCCTGAATTGTGCAGTGAGGGCTATTATGGTAAGAAAGGCCAAGTGGAAGCCACTAGAATTCCCCTACCTAGGAAAATAGTAAATCAAAAGCAATACCAGATTCCTGGATGGATTGCAGATATCAGTGCCACCATCAAGGACTTGAAGTTTGAGCGGTAGTGATTCCCACCACATCTCCATTCAAATGTCCTATTGGCCTGTGCAGAAAACAAATGGATCTTGAAGAATGACAGATGGTTATCATCAACATAACAAGGTGGTGTCTCCAATTGCACTGCTGTTCCAGATGTGGTATCATTGCTTGAGCAAATAAACACATCACCTGATACTTGGTATGCAGCTATTGATCTGGCAAATGCTTTCTTCTCAATTGCCATTAGTAAGGACCACCAGAAAGAGTTTGCTTTCAGCTGCCAAGGCAAGCAGTATACCTTCACTGTCCTGTCTCAGGGGTATATCAACTATGTCATAATATTGTCTACAGAGACCTGGATCATCTCTCCCTCCCAGAAGACATCACACTGGTCCATTATATTGATGATATTATGATGATTGAACCTAGTGAGCAAGAAGTAACAATTACTCTAGACTTGTTGGCAAGACATTTGCATGAGAGAGGATGGGAGATAAACCCAACAAAAATACAGTGACCTTCCACCTTGGTGAAATTTCTAGGTGTCCAGTGGCATGGGGCATGTCAAGATATCCCTTCTAAAGTGAAAGATAAGCTGTTGCATCTGGCCCTTTCACAACCAAAAAAAAAAGGCACAATGTTTAGTGTCTCTTTGGGTTTTGGAGACAACACTTTCTTCATTTGGGTGTGTTACTCCAGCCCATTTACCAAGTGACCAGAAAAGCTGCTAATTTTGAGTGAGAACAAGAACAAGAGGAGGCTCTTAAACAGATCCAGCCTGCTGTGTACTGCCACTTGGGCCATATGATCCAGCAGATTCAATGGTGCTGGAGGTGTCAGTGGCAAATAGAGATGATGCCTGGTGACTTTGGCAGGCCCATATAGGAGAATCACAATGCAGAACCTTAGGATTTTGGGGGCAAAGTCCTGCCATCCTCTGCAGATAACTACTCTCCCTTTAAGAAAGAGCTTTTGGTCTTCTACTGGGCCTTAGTAGAGACTGAACACTTAACCATGGGCCACCAAGTTACCATGAGACCTGAGTTGCCTATTATGAGCTGGGTATTGTCTAACCCACCAAACCATAAACCATGCACGGCAGCACTCCATAATAAAGTGGAAGTGGTATATACAAGATAGGGCTCAAGCAGGTCCTGAAGGCACAAGTAAGTTGCGTGAAGAAGTGGCTCAAATGGCCATGGTCACCACTCCTGTCACATTACCTTCTCTTTCCCAACTCACAGCTATGGCCTCTTGGGGAGTTCCTTACAATCAGTTGACTGAGAAAGAGAAAACTCAGGCCTCATTTACAGATGGTTCTGCATAGTATGCAGGTATCACCTCAAAGTGGGCAGTTGCAGCACAGCAGCCCCTTTCTTGTATGTCCTTGAAGGACAGTGGTCAGGGCAAATCCTCCCAGTGGGCAGAACTTTGAACAGTACACCTGGTTTTCATTTTTCTTGGAAGGAGAAATGGTCAGAGGTGCATTTGTACACTGATTCATGGGCTGTTGCCAATGGTTTGGCTGGATGATCAGGGACTTGGAAGGAACATAATTGGAAAATTGGTGACATAGAAGTCTGAGGAAGAGGTATGTGGATAGACCTTTCTGAGTGGGCAAAAAACATGAAAATATTTGTGTCCCACATGAATGCTCACCAGAGGATGATTCAGTAGAGAAAGATTTTAATCAAGTGGATAAGATGACCCACTCTGTGGCTAACAGCCTCTTTCCCCAGTCACTCCTGTCATTGCCCAATGGGCTTATGGACAAAGTGGCCATGGTGGTAGGGATGGAGGTTATGAATGGGCTCAGCAACATTGACTTCTCCTCACCAATGCCAACATGCGCCAACTGATGAGTGCCCAATCTGCCAGCAGCAGAGAACCACACTCAGCCCCCAATATGGCACCATTCCCCAAGGAGATCAGCCTGCTATCTGGTGGCAGGTGCATTACATTTGACAACTTCCATCATGGAAGGAGTAGCAATTTGTTCTAACTGAAATAGACACATCCTCCAGATATGGATTTGCCTTCCCTGCATGCAATGTTTCTTCCAAAACTACCATCTTACCGAATGTCTTACCCACAGCCATGATATTCCACACAGCATTGATTCTGATGAAAGAATGCATTTCACAGCAAATAATGTGCAGGAATGGGCACATGCTCATGGAATTCACTAGCCTTACTCTGTTCACCATCACCCTGAAGCAACTGGATTGATAGAATGGTAGAATGACCTTTTGAAGGCCCAATTAGGGTGCCAACTAGGTGGCAATACCTTGCAGGACTGGGCCAATGTTCTCCAGGAGTCTGTGTATGGTCTAAATCAGCATCAACTCTATGGTGCTGTTTCTCCCATAGCCAGGATACATGGGTCCAGGAATCAAGGGACATAAATGGGAATGACACCAGTCACTATTACCCCTAGTGATCCACTAGGAAAATTTTTACTTCTCTGTCCCTGCAACCTTAAGCTCTGCTGGTCTATAGGTCTTAGTTCCAAAAGGAGGAGTGCTTCCACCGTGGAACACAATAATGATTCCATTGAACTGGAAGTTAAGACTGCCACCTGGCCACTCTGGGCTCCTCTTACCTCTGAATCAACAGGCAAAGAAGAGAATCACTGTGATGGCTGGAGTGATTGATCCTCCTGACTATCAAGGAGAAATAGGACTGCATCTACATAATGGAAGTAAAAAAGAGTTTGCCTGGTATACAGGAGATCCTCTAGGGCGTCTCTTAATACTGCTACACTGTAATTAAAGTCAATGGAAAATTGCAAAAACCCAATCCAAGCAGGACTAATAAAGACCCAGAATCTTCAGGAATGAAAGTTTGGGTCACCCCACCAGGCAGAGAACCACATCCAGCTGAGGTGCTTGCTGAGGGTAAAGAGAACATGGAATGGGTAGTGGCAGAAGATAGTGATAAATATGAACTTCGACCATGTGACCAGTTACAGAAACCAGGAATATAATGGTCATGAATCTTTCTTCCTTGTTTTGTTAGGAGTATGATTGTATATATAGCCTGCCCTGCAGAATTTGGACTTGGGCATCCCCATGGTCACATGAGAAAATTTTATAAAATCTCATACTATTTACAGATATCTCCTTTCCATTCTGTTTCCCTAAAGAACCCTGACTAATACAGATACTATAAACAACTATGTGCCAATAAATTACATAGCTTAGATTAAGTGGACAAATCCTTAGAAACATGCAGACTGCCTACATTGACTCAAGAAGATATACATCTCAACAAAGAGATTGAATCAGTAATCAAAATCCCCCAACAAAGAAAAGCCCAGGACCAGAAGTCTTCATGGAGTAATTCTACCATACTTTCTAAGAAGATTTAAATATAATTCTGCTCAAACTCTTCCAAAAAAACTGAAGAGGAGGGAACACTCCTTAATTCATTTTACAAGGCCAATGTCACCCTCATACCAAAGCCATATAAAGATACCATAAGAAAAGAAAATTACAGAACAAAATCTCTTATTAATATAGATGCACACAGCCTCAAAAATTGCTAGCAAACAGAATCTAACAGCATATAAAAAGAATTAAACTCTATGATCTAGTGGGATTTATTCCTGGCTTGCAAGGTTCGTTCAACCTAAGAAAATCAGTTAATGTAATATACCACATTAATACAATAAAGGAAAAAAACACATGATCTTCTCAATTGATGCAGAAAAGGCATTTGACAAAACCCAGGACTGCTTCTTGATTTTAAAAAAAGCTTTTAACACTAGGAGTAGAAGGAAACTTCCTCAGCATGATAAAATTGAAAAGACCACAACTAACATCCTACTTAGTGGTGAAAGACTGAAAGGTTTCTCTCTAAGATCTGGAACATGACAAGAATGCCCACTGTCACCACTGTTATTCAACATTGTACTAGAATTTCTTGCCAGAGCAATTAGGCAAGAAAAAGAAATAAAATCCTCCAACTTGGAAAGTAAGAAGTAAAACTTTCCATATTTGCAGCTGACATGGTCATATATACAGAAAATCCTGAAAAACCTACAACAAAGCTCCTAGAACTAATAAATGAATTCAGCAAAGTGGCAGGGTACAAGATCAATACCCCAAAATTAATTGTCTTTTATATACAAGCAATGAAAAATCAGAAGAAGAAATCAAGAAAAAATTCCATTATCAATAATAACTACAAGAATCAAATACCTAGGAATAAAGCTAATCAAGGATGTAAAGGACTTGTACACAGAAATTACTAAACATTGATAAGAGAAATCAGAGAAGGCCTAGATAAAGCATAGGACATTCTGTGTTCATAGGCTGGAAAACTAAATATCATTATGGTATTAATCCTACCCAAAGCTATTTATAGATGCAATGCAATCACAATCAAAATTCTAACAACAGTCTTTGCAGAAATGGAAAAGTGAATCATCAAATTTATATGGAATGGTAAAGGACCTGAATAGCTAAAGTATCTTGAAAAAGTGGAATGAAGTTGGTGGACTCACACTTCCTGTTCTTAAAAATTTCTAGAACATCACAGTACTCAAAACAACTTGGTACTGGCACAAGGACATATATAGATAACAATGGAAACAAATTAATAGCTCAGAAATCAGTCCTCACATTTATGCCCAACTGATTTTTGACAAGGGGCAAAGACCACTCAATTGGGAAAAAATAGTCTCTTCAACAAATTGTGCTGGGAAACCTGGATCTCCATTTGCAAAATAAAAAGGAAGAGGACTCTTACCTCACACAAAAAAATCAATGCAAAATGAACCAAAGAGCTAAATGTAAGAGCTAGACTTATCAAACTCCTAGAAGAAAATGCAGGGAAGCGTCTTCAGGACCCAAGGAAGCATCTTCAGGAACCTGTGTTAGGCAGTGGTGTCTTAGACTTTACATTCAAAGCACAACCAATGAGAGAAAAAATAGATAAACAGAGCCTCATCAAAATTAAAAACATTTAGGTTTCAATGGACTTTATCATGAAAGTGAAAAGATGGGAGAAAATGTTTGGAGACTTATCTGAAAAAAGTTTAATATCCAAAATATAAAGACAGCCTTCAACCTTACATCAAAATGTCAAACAACCCAATTTAAAAATGAGCAAAAGACTTGAATAGACATCTCTTAAAAACAAATATACAAATGACCAGAAAACTCATGAAAAGACGCTCAACATCATTAGCAGCAGGGAAATATAAATGAAAACCAATATGAGAGACCATTTCACACCCAACAGAATGGCTGCTATTAAAAAACAAACAAACAAGTGTTGGAGAGGATGTGGAGAAATAGAAAAACTCATTCATTGATGGTGGCAATGTAAAATGGTGCAACCTCTGTCGAAGACACTTTGGTGATTCCCCAGAAATTTAAGTATAGAACTATCATATAACCTGGTAATCCCACATATCCAAAAGAATTGAAAGCAGCAACTCAAACAAATATTTACACATCAATGTTCATAGTGGCATTACATACAATTGCCAAAAGATGGAAACAATCCCAGTGTCCATCAATTGATGAATGGATAATTAAAATGTGATTATGTACATACAATGGAATATTACTCAGTCTTGAAAAGGAATGAAGTCCTGATAAATGTAACCACATGGATGAACCTTGAAGATATCATGTTGAGCAAAAAAAGCCAGACAAAAAAGGGACAAATATTTTATGGTCTCACTGATTTGAAATAGTTAGAATAAGCAAATTCATAAAGTCACAGTCTATAATATAGTTTTCCAGAGGATAGGGTGGAGATAGGGAATGGTAAGTTAAGGCTTAAAATGTTCAGGGTTCCATTTGGAATGATGGAAATGTTCTGTTAATAGATAGATGGTGGTGATGGTAGCATAACATTGTGAACATAATTAACATCACTGAAATATACATCTGAATGTGATTAAATGAGGAAAGTTAGATTGAAAAAATGGTAGAATAAAAAAATTTTTTAAAAAATCCATGGAAGTACATTATACAGTGAACCCTAAGTGAAACCATGGACTATAGTTAGTAATACAATTGTATGAAAATGTGCTATCATTAATTGTAGTAAATTTTCCACACCAATGCAAAGTGTTAATAATAGGGTGGTATATGGGAATCCTGTATTTTATGTATGACTGTTCTGTAAATGCGCAACTTCTCTAAAAAAGAAAAAAATTATAAAAAATACTAAACAAGGCAGATATTTTTCAAAGAAATTGACCAGTCTGAGAAGGCTCAAATCAGCAAAGAGATATGTTAACACCTTAGATGAGGCCTGCTGTACCTTCTCATTTAGGGATACTTCAACTCAAGAGCCAGTTCCCTGCCCATTCACCTTTAAGGAAACTACTTACATGTATATTCCAGTCCACTTTTCCATTCTTCTAAAGCATTAAACAACTATGAATCATCTGTTATTTGAGGGAAAATAGCTCAAAGAATCAGATCAAATTAAGCATGATGAAATCCCCCAGAGAAACGATACCCAAAGGAATGGAAAAGAATTTTTAAAATATTCTAATTATTATACCAAACATATGCAAGATGTTGCACACATATAGCAAGAATAGGATCTGTGAAAAAGGGACAGTGAAATAGTAAGAAAGAACATTTAGAAATCTAAAATGTGGCTATTGAAAACAAAGAAACTAGAGAGAAGAAAAGTATCAAAGAAGTAATAAACAAGAACTCCCTACAGCTCATTATAGATAACAAATCTTCTGATTGAAGGGACTCAGGAAGTGGCCAGCACAATACGAGAAATAAATACCCATTCCTAAACATATTGGGAAATTTGAGAACTCCAGGGTTCAAGAGAAAGTCATAAAAAGTTTTAGAGAGAGAAGAAACAAGAATCAGATTAAGATTGGATTCCTCATTTAGCAACACTAAATGCTTGTCAGAGCTGCTATCACAAATACTCAAACTGGTTTTGGTTTAACAACAGGAATTCATTGGCTCATGGTTTTAAAGGTAGAAGTTCAAAATCAAGGCATCAGCAAAGCTTGCTTTCTTCCAGAGTCTACAGTGTTTGTAATAGTCTGCCCACAATCCTTGGGGTTTCCTGGCTTGTATCTCTGCCTCTTGTCACATGGTGGTGTCCTCTCTTTTCTTTCCAGATTCCTGCTGACTTCCAGCTTCTGGATCCTTTCTGTGGCTTTCTCTGATTTCTGGCTTCCAATTTCTTCTTTTTATAGGCTTCCGCTAATGTGGATTGAAACACACCCAATTCAGTTGGCCACATCTTAACTTCAAAAGGTCTTATTTACACATGAGTTTCCATCCATGAGAAAGGATTAAGATTAAGAATATGACTTTGCTGGGGTAAATAATTCAATCTACTGCAAAGACCATGGGTCAAGCCCAATGGCCCCTAACAAGATAGATCAAGGAGAGAAAGATGACCCTGGGAAGGAACTAAGAGGAGAAAGAGTGGACAATTTGGTAGGTAAATATCCAGTAGATTTGTGGCGTCAGGGAAGCAGAGGGAAGAGGTTGTTTCCGTGGAGGGAGATTTGACGTTCTTGAGAAGTGGAGAGAGAAGGGACTACAAACCCAAGTAGAGAGATTCACATTCAGTTGGTGGAGGGACACTTTATACATTGTTAAAGAGGAAGAAAAGGAGTGCAGGTATCTTTTGTAGGTTCAGTGGTGAGAAAATGAAGGTCTCTAATGGCTTTTTTTTCTCAGTGTAGTAGGAGATAAGATCATCTGCTGAGAGGGAGGAGAAAAGAGAGTCAGACAATTATGAGAGAGATGACAGCATTAGGTGAAAGTATAAAATAATCTTAGGACCACTGATACTCATTAGCTAGTTCATTCAGTTATTAGTGCTGTAATCTTAATTGATTTTGCTTTATTATTTTCATTTTTCAGTAACCTAGATTCTTTTTCATCCATGTCTCTGAATAGAATACCAATATTTGATCAGACATACATAGACTCAGAGAATGTTGAAGCTTAAAGAAGTCTAGATATCTTATACCCAATGAGAAACTGCAGCTCAGTTAAAGTAATTTTCCTAAAATAAAAGAGCTTGTTGGTGGCAAAGGTAAAAATAGAACGTTTTCAGATCCGGTCTATTGGTATGACAGCTCACATGCACACAAACATCCTCTGTACATGAAAAAAATAAAACAAAACAAAAACAAAAAACAAATGCTTGTTTATCAGACTCTACTGATGTCAAGTAAAAAATTGGTCTTTGTCAGTTTCTTTGAGCTGTAAGGATATTGCATGTGATGCACATTTGAAGATTTGGGTGTAAATCCATTTTTAAATACACAGATAACTAACTGTTAAGGAAGAAACATGATGAATATATTTTGAAAGATAAAAATCTTTTCATTGTGTTATCAAATAAGTTCACATATTTTTATATTGGTGATTATGATGTCTTAGAAACATAATTTATCATATCCCAGAATTTCAATTCCTTCCTAAATTTCTCTACAGAAAAATCTCCAAGAGGAGGGAAGAAGTATTCCCCATTTGAATTCTTGTCATTTGATTAATTTTTTCAGAATTGCATCCAAATGATTCTAGTTGTTTTTCACACTCCAGCAAACAGCCACCTGCCACTTCCTTCATAAAGGAAGAATCTCATCAGATTTTCTACTCTTCATAAATAACTTCTTCCCTAGGAGAAGGGAAAATGCACAGAGTTGTATTTAACCTAATTTTTTTTACAAACATTTCTGTTGGATTTTGTAATGTTATATGATATCATTTTGCTTTGTGGCCATATTTAATTCCTTCCACTTTCCTTTAAGATTATAATCAATTCCTTCTACCTAATAAATTTTCCATTGAATATTAAAATGCTATTACTTGTGAAAATGTTATTTGAAATATTTTTCTGTGCACATATGAGCCACCACGTGACACTGCAATTAAGCTTCTGAACAATGTTCTGTTAGGTCATATAACCAGTACCACCACACCCAAAAAAGCTTGCTAATTCCATTCACACCCTACCTCTGCATGTGGGAAAGCTCTGATAAAGATGCATTAATGGAAGATTAAAAATATTTTTCTTCTTATTCACTCAAATGCTCATGGTGGGGGATGGATGGAGAGGGCCACAAAGCATGGCAGCCCATAAGGCTGCCTGACTCCTGTGCAGACACTAAAGACTTGCAAAAGGACAGCTCTCCCACTGTAGTGACCACCAGAGATGGATTGAACCCTAGTAATGTGTTCACACAGTTGTGTGTGCAAAAGTAAGACATTTTCATTGCAATTGGTTAAGACCATTGTCTTTTCTACTCCAGTATCTCCTCCATCCCACTTCTCCTCCTGGTGGGAGACTCTAGAGCAGATATGGAGGACGTGGGGATTTAGCTAAAGGTTTAGTGGAATATATTTATGGATTTCAGTCACTTTTATGTACAGTTAAATCACTGCTAGCCACCCTGCATAGAATTTACTTCCAGAAAAATTACCATCTCCTGTGCCAATTCACCCAGCATGTAACACAGAGGTATGTGGGTAGTGAAGGAGAAATAAGGTTTGAAGTATCTGGAGCTCTAAGTTAGACTGTGGGAGATTCTTCTAATAATTATATGCATAAAATTTTAAGTTGAGGTATTGGCATTTATTGATTCTCAGTCAAAACAGAAGTTCTATGCTATACAAAATGTATTAGATAATACCCTGAAATTTTACAATTTATATATGAAAGAAACTAGGTAGAGGTTTTTCCAAATTGGACAACAATACTAAAAATTCATGACATTACCAATAACAAATGGTAGAGTAGAAATTTTCTGAACAATTAAATTCTATAAATTTCAATCAGCCATGTTTAAGAAAAGACAGACTTTTCTCCAATTCTATTTATAGAAAATATTACAAAATTGAAGGTTCATTAAAACATGATCATGAGACTATGGTAAAATATATATATAAGGATGTATTGGAGGTTGATTAATAAAAAATATATATTATTTTTCAGAATTTTTATGTTTTTGATATTTGTTAGTTTCTTAAAAGTTATAGTCAGATGTGATTTGTTTCTCATTCTAAATAAATATTCATATTTGTACCTTATTTTCTATTCATAACTTTTTATTATTTTTAAAGTAGAACACAAGTACTGTGAAAGTTTCAAACCCCAGAAAACCATGGACATTCCAATTTGGGTTTAGGCACAATCCTGGACAAAAAGGAAAACTAAAAAGGAGAACAGAAGGCACTTCATCCCCACTATGACCACCCATCACTTGGGATCATATGTTATTTACAAAAATGGGAGTTCTGAGTTTTAACAGAATAAAAATACTTTTTCTAAGATAATGATACATTGCAATCAGATTGGCTCCATCCCAATCTTCCCATAAGGAAGGTAATCAAAATTGATTTTCAGAAGCTCAGTAAGAGAAAGAATTTTGAAGAGTGGCCTATTTCCTGGTAGTTCAACCTACTGGCCAGGTTGGTTACTAATCAGTAAAGGATGGTTTACTTCTCTCCGTATCACATGAATTTGGTCCCGGTTATAAGTTATTTAGGCTGAGATAAGTTTTGATTCCTCAAATTACATGATTGCCATTTGGAGAAGTAGTGAGTGCATTTAAGGAAAAACTCTAAGGAAATAAGATTTGAGAAAAAAAGCTGTTCAGAAACCAAAAATTGCCATGGAGCAGCTCATGATTTTCTAAAATACAAACTACTAATCTAGTTACCTTTAATTGCACCAACTGGATGAGAAATAATGAGTCAAAGAGACAAGAATATATATATTTTAAAAGATCTACTCCATTTAATTTCACACTGAAATAATATCATCAAATATACAATCTACATTGAAATTAATCTGATTACTCTAAAACATCTCATATCTGTTTTATTTTTCCAGGGTCTGATCAAGAACTGCTCATTGTATTTGATGTTCATACCTCCTTAGTCTCCTTAAATATAGAGTATTCCCCTTTTTTGCCTTTCATGATATTGACAATTTTTAATCACCTCTGGCCACTTGTTTTATTTAATGCCCAAAATTTCATTTGGTTGTCTCCTCTTGGGTAGATTTGTGTTAAATATTGTTGACAAGAATCTTGCATAGGTGTACTTCCCACTGCTTCACATCAAGAGGTATGGAATGCCAGTTTGTACCATTATTGGTGATGCTAACATCGGTCACTTGGTTATGGTGGTGTCAGTCAAGTCTCAACATATTAAAGGAATCTTTTATAATTTGAAGCTAATATATAATCTGTGGGACAATACTTTGAGGGGTCAATGTGACCCAACAACTTTTCTCTCAAAACTTTTAGTATCCATTGATGACTTTTGCCTGAATAAATTATTAAATTTGTGGTTGAAAAATGGAAATTTCGAATTCTATTATTTCTACATTAATTAGCTGGCATTCTTTTGTAAAAAAAAATGTACACTTTTACTACTCTTCTCTCTTTTTTTTGAGTATCACTAGGGACTTATGGATTCTTCCTTTATTCAATTTATTATAATCCATTACTTACATTATGCTTTTTGATGCTCAAATTGTCCCAAATTGGCAAGTAGGATTCCATTTAAGACAGCTCCTAAGTACTTTTGACATGTCCCCATGCTTCAGGCACAAGATGTTCCAGGCTTACCTTACACTTTCCCAACCCCTTCCTGTTATCTGCCATTTCTATAAGGAGCACTGATTCCTTTTAGTGGAGAATGTATTTGGAAACCAAGATCAAGATGGTGAGTGTGCTCATTGCTAGTGAGCTGTTACTCTTCTTAACCTGTTCAGTGGACAAAGCTAAGAAATGTATACATATATATAATTACAAAATACATATATGATAACTGTATATAGACATAATTTGTGTGCGAATGTGTGTATATATATTTTTTAATCGAGTTCATCCTGATAGCTATAATTCAAACTCAACACCTTCACCCATTCCAAATTAGTATATCCTTTCCATCACAGGAAAAACATTAGTTCCCAACAATATCAATATGTTCACTATTTTCCTTCTTCTATGATACATATGAAATAGGTCCAGAATCCCTATGTCAATACCATTATCAGCAACATATGCTAAGTTTAAGATTTCTTTGTAATCTTTCTTTTACTTAGAAAAAATCATGAGTGGTATACAGTCAGAAATTCTATGTTCAAGATTTAGTTGAATGAATTTCTTTTTTCTGCATTATTATGTTATCAATTTGGAATACGTTTAGGTTCATTTGTCTCCCTTTACATCCACATTTAGAGCTATCTTTTTTATTCTTTTTAATTTATTTCTGAATATGCAAAACATTTGTTTTGTTTAAAAATAAAAACTATATGAAAAGTTTTATTCTGAGGAGTCTCACTCCCAACACTGTCCCTTCCACTCGATTCTCATCACCTTCTATAGATAAAAATTTTCATTAGTTTTCAATTTATCCTTCCTGTATTTCTATTTTGCAACACACACACAGACACACATACACACATGCACAAACACACATAAATAATGTCTATATACTCTTATTTCTCCTTACCCAAAAGATGGTATACTATATATACTTGATTTTTTTTCCTAATCACAAATGTAACCTGGAAATCAACTCAGATCAATTCATAAAATTCTTCCTCAATCTTTTTTTTTTTGGATTTTTTATTTTTTACCATAAATAATACTCCATGTGTGAATGTACCATAGAATTTTCCTGTGGATGGGCACTTGGGTTGTTTCCAATAGTTTGCAATGACAAATAATGCTTCAATGAATAGCCTTCTACATGTTATTGTTTTCTCACATTTGTGAAATGCATCTTCAGGTTAAATTCCTACAAGTAGGAATTGTTGTGCCAAGGATAAATACATATGTTATTGTGCTAGATAATGCCAAATTCCCTCCCCAGAGGTTGCAGCATTTTGCATTTCCACCAATACTATTTGATCGGCTTGTTTTCTCATAGCCCTATTTACAAAACATATTATAAACCTTTTGAATTTTTGTAATTCTAATAGGTGAGAAATGGTATCTCAGTGTAGTTTTAATTTTATTTCTTTATGAGAGAAGTTATGCACCATTTTATATATTTGAGGGGCTTTGGTATATCTTTTTTCTGTGAACTGATTATTCATATCTGTTCTTTTTCTATCAGGTTTTGGTCTTTCTAAAGATCTATATTAGGAGCGTTTTATATATTAGAGAGAATAGCCCATTATCTTTGATAAATGTTACAAATATTTTATTGCTTAATAAGTTATTTGTCATTTGATTTTATGGTGTCTTTTTGTCATTCAAAAGTTTTTTTTTTAATTGTAGTTAAAGTATATATAATTTGAGTCACAACTCACTTACAGGTTATAAAAAAGTCACCATTTCCCTTCTAGTTCATCTATAGTTTCATTTTTTATAGTTAGATATTTGTCCCATTTGAAGTTTATTCTGGACTATGATGTGAAGTAGGTGTGGCCATCCAGTTGTTCCAACATCATTTCTTAAAAAGCCTGTTTTCCCTAATGATTTGAGATGCCACTTTTATTGTGTGTTGACGTTTCATATGTATTTGGGTTTATTTCTGACATTCCTAAGATGTTCCTTTCACTGATCTGTCTTTTCATGTGCCAGTACCTTCCATTTTAATTATAGAAGCTTTGGACATGTTTAATAATTGGGGAAGCTAATTTTTCTTCCTCTTAGGATATTCCTAACTACTCTTATATGTTTTTTCTTCCAATATGAACTTTAGAATGAACTTGTCTATTTCTGGAAATAAAAATTGTTGGATTTTTATTGGATCATGTTTAATATATATAGTAAGTTGGGAAGATTTAACTTTTTTTTTTTTTTAAGATTTATTTATTTATTTATTTATCCCCCCCTTGCTACTTGTGTTTGCTGTGTCCATATGCTGTGTGTTTTGTTTTTTTTTCTGTGTCTGCTTATCTCCCCCTTGCTGCGAGGTCTTGCTGCATCAGCCCACCGCGCTGCGCGGGCTGGCCTGCTCTCACAAGGAGACCCCGGGAAGCGAACCCAGGGCCTCCCATATGGTAAACGGGAGCTCTATCGATTGAGCCACACCCGCTTCCCAAGGAAGATTTAATTTTATGTTTATTCTATCCAAGAATGAAGAATGCCATTCCATTTATTATAATCTGCTTTTGTGTCCCTCAGGTGAGTTTATTAAAATCTGTTTTTGTGCCTTTCAGGTATGTTTTAAAGTTTTCCTCAAATAGATTTAGCATGTTTTGTTTTAAGTTTATGCCTAAATACTTTATATTTTTTGTTGTTTAAGTGGAGTTTTTCTTTCATTACATCTTCTGATTATTGTTTGTACATATGAGGCTATGGATTTTTGAATGTAAAAATTATGTTCTGTTACCTCATCAAATTTTTTATTATGTATGTATTAGTTTTATTATTGATTCTCTCGGGTTTTCCAAGAATATTTTCTCATCAGTTGCAAATATAGATAATTTTATTTCTTTATTTTTCCCAATTTTTATGCCTCTACTTATTTTGTTTTGTCTGAATGCATTACCCAATATACCCAATTCAACATGAAATAATGGTGGAGGCAGTGGGCATCCTTCTCAGGGTAATTTTTAAGACAGATAAATGTAGAAGTGTTTTATTTTCCACAGTAGAGTAAGTAGGATCTGTTAGAGCAATAGGCACGTGTCTTCAGGCAGGAAACCTGTTTTACTTGTGATACTCCAAACCATGTTTCTCTAGAGTTAATTTAAAATCCAATTTTCTTTTAAGGTAGAAATCAAGTGAACTTCTGCTATTACCATAAATAAGTCTTAAAGAAATTATTTTGAATTACATGTATCAAATTGCTGTTGTCCTCTCTCTGTATTGTTGGGGTGGTCTAATAAAAGCCATATAGAGGGAAAAAAAAAAGAAAAACAGATAAAAAAACAAAACTAACCAACAAACAAACCAAAAAGCCATAGACTTCCTGGTAATTAGAACAGGCTATGCCTTAGGACAAAAGTCTGATTCCAGGTACTGGTGAGATACTGGAAAACTAATTTCACCTGTGTTTTTATGATTTTAATGTATTTCTTTCTCTCTCTTCTTAAGTGTGTATGTGATTGGAGTTTATTTGGTGTTGGAAACCTTAAAAATTTTTCAGTGACAGGTTAGCAGAACGTGTATCTTTCTTAATATATTCAGTTGGGATTTCCACTTCATTGTTTTGACCATGCAAGTGAACATAATAATAACACATTAGAGTTGGCTTTTTTAAATTGCTGGTGCCCCAGAATAAGTATCTAATAAACTTACTGAAAATTTTACTTAGTATGATTTAACCTCTAAGGCATTTTGAAAAAAAAGTTAAGTAGTAACCAAATTTATAGTTAAAAAAATTATGCTATAACAAGATATCAATACTTACACATATAAAGCAACTCAAAGAGAAATTCTTAAGATATATCAACTCAAGGAAAACATCTGCTTAAAATACTAGTGTATTTCTTATCAATATATTTAGAAAAGAAAAGTATATCTTCCAGGCAATCTGAACAATAATGAACAAAATTCTGTATGAATAAAATATTGAAAAAAATCCCTGAATGAAAAGGTTTTCAACAAAATGTCCTGAATTCTCCATTAACTTTACCTCTTTATTTTGATGACTTTTAAAAGAAGTTCCATGCACAGGTGAAAGTGGGTATTTTGAAAAAGAAACTCCAAAAATGAAACAGGATAGAATACAATAGGTTATTTTTGTTGCAGCTTTAAGAAAAAAGCTTTAGTGGGTACTACAATTTTGTGTTTATAATTACTATGTTAATACAAATTTTGCCCAACAATATTTCACTTTTTGAAGCAAAGGAATTTTATTTCTTTAATTTTTATCTTGCTTTGTCTAATTCCTTAGTACTTCACTTTTCATATGTTGACACACCTTTTCAACATTCGTTATATTCTTATCATGTACCATGAAGGGGTACAGATAGTAAGTGGTCCCTATTTTTAAGAAGCTGAACCACTACTGGCAAATGCAGAAAGGTAAGCTAAGAATTGCGTTTCAGAGGTTAAAAAGGAGGGCACAGTGCTATATCAGAGAGAAAGGCAGGATCAGTATCACTGGGGGTCATCAAATAAAACTTTACATTTATAGTTGACTTACATGGTGGAAGACAGTCAAGAAAAGAACAGGCAGGAGCAAGAGAAGGTGGGTGTGGTGGGTTGAATTATGTACCCCAGGAGAAAACAAGTTCTTAATCTTAACACATTTTCCTGTGAATGTGAACCCACATTCCTGTGAATGTGAACCCACATTCTCTTGAAGATGTTATTTTAATTAAGGTGTGGTCCAGCTGAATGAGAATGGGCCTTAATTGGATTGCTGGAGTACTTTATAAGCAGAGGAAACCCAGACACAATCAGAGAAAGCCCTGGGAAGGAGCCAGAAGTAGGAACTAAGCAGGAACCTGAAAGAGAAAGGAAAGGATATCATGATGAGATGAGAAAGCCAACAAACCACAAGGATTGCAGACAAGCCAGTTCCAGAATGCTACTGACCCAAGAGCAAGTCTTCTAGACTTCGGAGCCCAGAGCCAATAAATTCCTGTTGTTTAAGTCAACTCACCCATTATATGGTATTTGACACAGCAGACTGGCAGACTAAGACAATTACCAACCCATTTACGGTCTTTTATGAACATATCTACTTCTCTCCAACCCATAACCACTATTACTTATCACTCTAGTGCATTTCTTTATAGTTTTATTACATATATATTTAGGGAAGTGTTTAGAGTTTATATAAATAGTATCATGATGGATATTTTTTGGATTTGTTTTCTTTCCACAACATTAATTTTATGGCATTCATCCAAGTTGATACTTGTGACTGCAGCTAATTAATTTTCACTGCTTAAAAGTGATGCATTTTGTGATTATACCAGAAATTTATTTATATCAGTTTTGCTTAAGATGGATATTTAGGTTGTTTCTAATACTTTGTTCTAAAAATAATGGTGCTATAAATGTTCTTGTATGAGATAGGGAACTGGACTCTGATTTTAGTTTAAAATTCCTGAATAGCCCATCCTTAATTGAATTGTCCATAATTTCTTCAACAATCTAAAGTACTGCTTCCATCACGTATTAAGATATATAGGTTTGTTTTTTTACTCTATTCTATTCTGCTGTCATGTTTGTCCCTGCACTAAATCCACACTATCTTATTTTAATTTCATAAAAGATCTCCACACTGATGTCTTCAAGTTTCATCCATGTTGTAGCATATACCAGCACTTCAACTCTTTGTACATCTGAATAACATTTTGTTTGTGCTTTCATCTGTTGATGGACACATGGGTTGTTTCCAACTTTTTTCTATTGTGAACAATTTTTTCTGTGATGAACATTGGTGTACAAATATCCAAAAATATAAATATCCAAATAAAGCCTATAATTCATGATTGGTTGATACATCTCTTAAATCTCTCTTAATCCTTGGGTTCTCCTTCCATTTCTTTTCTTTTTTTTTTTTGAATATGTTGACCAAGTTAAGTCCAAAAATATATTTAAATAAAGGGCATTTTGGAATTAAGCTAGTCATAACCAGTTAACCGTCCTTCCACAAAATTTTAAGACAATTTCTCTTATAACCTACTGGAATACAGAAGAAAACTGTCTCAAAGCTTACATTTTTTAATTTAAATTAAATTTAATTTGATTTAATAAAGAAGTTGTAGATTTACAGAAAAACCATGCAGAAAATACAGTGTTCCCATATACCCCCTTATTAACACCATTCATTAGTATGGTATATTTGTTACAATGATAAAAGAATATTATTATAATTGCACTATTAACTGTAGTCTGTGGTTTACAATGGGTTCACTGTTTATGTTGTACAGTCCTATGTTGTTGTTGTTGATTCTAGTAAAATATATACAACCTAAAATTTCCCCTTTTAACCACATTCAACCATATAATTCCGTGTTGTTCATTACATTCACAATGTCGTGCTACCATCACCACCATCCATGACCAAAACTTTTCCATCAACCCAAACAGAAACTGTACAATTTAAGCATTCCCTACCACCACCCCAGCCCTTAGTAATCTGTATTCTGGTTTCTGACTATGAATTTGCTTAATCTTATTATTTCATATCAGTGAGATCATAGAATATTTGTCCTTTCATGTCTAGCTTAATGTGATGTCTTCAAGGTTAATCCACGTTGTCCCATGTATCAACACTTCATTTTTATGGATGAATAATATTCCATTGTATGTAAATATGGTACCACATTTTGTTTATCCATTCATCACTTGATGGACACTTGGGTTGCTTCCATTTTTGGCAATTGTGAATAATGTCACTATGAACATTGGTGTGCAAATGTCTGTTCAAGTCCCTGCTTTCAATTCCTTTGGATATACACTTAGAAGTGGTATTGCTGGGTCATAAGGTAACTCTATACTTAACATTCTGAGGAACTGCCAAACTGAATTCCTCAGTGGCTGCACCATTTTACATTCCCACCAACAATGAACAAGTGTTCCTATTTCTCCCCAACCTTTCCAACACTTGTAATTTTAATTTTAATAGTAGCCACTCTTGTAGATATGAAATGGTATGTCATTGTCATTTTGATTTGCATTTCCCTAATGAAAAATGATATTGAGCATCTTTTAAAGTGCTTTTTTGGCCATTTGTATATCTTCATGGAGAAATGTTTATTCAAGGATTCTGCCATTTTAAAATTGGGTTTACTGTCTTTTTGTTCTTAAGTTGTAGGATTTCTTTTTATATTCTGGATAGTAAACCCTTATATGTGGTTTCCAAATATTTTCTCATATTCTGTAGGTTGTCTTTTTACTTTCACGAGTAAGTCCTTTGGTGTGCAACAGTTTTTAATTTTGATGAGGTTCTTTTTTTCTCTCTTTTCTTTGGTTGTCTAAGAAACCATTGCATAACAAAAGGTCTTGAAGATGCTTCCCTATGTTTTCTTCTAGGAGTTTTATTGTTGTTCTTCTTTTATTTAGGTCTTTGATCCATTTTGAGTTGATTTTTATATATCATGTGAGGTATGATTCCATTTTCATTCTTTGCATATAGACATTCAGTTACCCCAGCTCCAGTTGTTGAAGAGATTCTCCATTGAGTGAATTTGGCATGCTTGTCAAACGTCAGTTGGCTGTAGATAGGAGGATTGATTTCCGAACTCACAATTCCATTCCATCGGTCTTTATATCTGTCCTTGTGCTAGTACCACGCTGTTTTGATTACTGTAGCTTTTTAATAAGTTTTAAGATTGGGAAATGTAAGTCCTCCAATCTAATTCTTCCTTTTCAAAATGGCTTTAGCTATACGGGATCCCTTACCCTTCCAAATAAATTTCATGATTGGCTGTTGCAGGATTGAGATTGCATTGATTCTGCAAATCATTTTAGTTAGAACTGATATTTTAACAATATTTAGTCTTCCAATCTATGAATACAGAATATTCTTCCTTTTATTTAGGTCTTCTTTGATTACTTTTAGCAATATTCTGTAATTTTCTATGTGCAAGTTCTTTACATACTTGGTTAGATTTTTTCGTAGGTATTTTATTTTAGTTGGTATTGTAAATGGAATTTTTTCTTTGTTTCTTCTTCAGATTGATCATTACTAGTGTGTAGAAACCCTACTGATTTTTGCATGATGATCTTATACCCTGTCACATTGCTGTATTTGTTTATTTATTAGTTCTAGTAGCTTTGTTGTGGACTTTTCAGAATTTTCTATCTATAGGATCATGTCATCTGCAAATAGAGAATGTTTCACTTCTTTCTTTCCAACTGGGATGCCTTTTATTTTTCTTGCCTAATTGCTCTGTTAAGAATCTTCAGTATGATGTTAAATAACAATGGTGACAGTGGGGATCCTGGAATAGTTTCAGATCTTATAGGGAAGCTTTCACCATCAAGTATGATGTTAGGTGTGGATTTTTTAATATAGGTCCTTTATCATGTTGAAGAAGTTTCCTTCTATTTCTAGGTTTCTAAATGTTTTAATCAAGAAGGGAGGCTAGATTTTGTCTAATACTTTTTCTACATCACTTGAGATAATCATGTTGTTTTTTTCCCCTTCATTCTGTTAATGTGGTATATAACATTAATTGATTTTCTTATGTTGAACCATCCTTGCATAACTGGGATAAATCCCATTTGATCATGATGGATAATTCTTTTAATGTGCTGTTGGATTCAATTTATTAATATTTTGTTAAGTTTTACATCTATATTCATAAGGGAAAATAGTCTGTATTTTCTATGCTTGTAGTATCTTTACCTGCCTTTGTTATGAGGGTGATGTGGCTGCATAGAAAGAAAGAGGGGGTGTTCCCTGCTCTTCAATTTTTTGGGAGAGTTTGGTGTTAATTCTTCTCTGAAAGTTTAGTAAAATTCACCAGTGAAGCCTTTTGGTCCAGGGCTTTTCTTTAGCGGGAGGTTTTAGATTACTGATTCAATCTTTTTCCTTGTTATTGGTATGTTGAGATTTTCTCTTTCTTCTTGAGTCAGTGTAGGCAGTTTGTGTTTCTAAGAATTTGTCCATTTCACCTAGGCTATCAAATTTATTGGTATAAAGCTTGTTCACAGAATCCCTTAGAAACATTTTTATTTCTGTAGGATCATTAGTAATGTGCCCCCTTTCATTTCTGATTTACGTATCTGCATCTTCTCTCTTTTTTTTTTTTTTGTCAGTCTAGTTAAAGTTTTGTAAATATTGCTCGTTTTTTTCAAAGAATCAGCTTTTGATTGTGTTGATTCTCTCTTTTGAATTTTTTAATACTCTGTTTCATTTATTCCACTCTAATCTTTGTTATTTGCTTCCTTCTGACATTGTTTTTAGTTTGCTTTTCTTTTTCTAGAACTTCCAGTTGTGAGTTTAGGCTTCTGATTTGCAATCTTTCGTTTTTAATATAAGCATTTAGAGCTATAAATTTCCCTATCAACAAAGCCTTTGCTGCATCCCTTAAGATTTGGTATGTTGTGTTTTCATTTTCATTTGTCTCAAGATACTTCCTAATTTCCCTTGTGATTTCTTCTCTGACCCACTGGTTGTTTAAGAGTGCATTGTTTAATTTGCACATATGTTGAATATCTGTTATAGATTTCTAGCTTCACTCCATGGTGGTTAGAGAAGATACATTGTATGATTTCAGTATTTTTTAATTTAATGAGACTTGTTTTGTGACTTAATACATGGACTAACCTGGAGATTGATCCATGTGCACTTGAGAAGAACGTGTATTCTGCCGCTGTTGGGGGATGTGTTCTATATATTTCTGTTAGATCTAGTTGGTTTTTAATAACATCCAAGTCTTGTATTTCCTTACCAATCTTCTATCTAAATATTTTATCCATTATTGAAAGTGGTGTATTGAAGTCTGCTATTATTAATGTAGTATAATCCATTTTTCCCTTCAAACCTGTCAATATTTGCTTCATATATTTTGGGCCTGGGCCCTTGGGTGCATATTTATTATAATTGTTCTGTCTTCTTGTTGAATTGACCCCTTTATCAGTATATAGTGACATTCTTTGCCCATCAGAACTGTTTTTGACTTAAAGTCTATTTTATCTGATATAAGTATAGCTACCCCAGTTCTTTTGGTTATTTTTTCAGTGTTAATTTTTTCCATCCTTTCACTTTAAAATTATTTATGTCCTTGAATTTAAGGTGAGTCTCTTGTAAACAGCATATAGTTGGGTCATGCTTTTTTATCTATTCTAGAAATCTCTGCCTTTTGACTAAAGAGATGAACCCATATATATTTAAAGTCACTGCTGCTAATAAAGAACCTTCTTCTGCCATTTTGCTATTTTGTTTTTGTGAGTATTGTACCTTTTTTTAGTCCTCAATTCTTCCATTAATGCCTACTTTCATGTTTATTTGAATTTTTTGTATTGTACCATTTTGAATCCGTTCTCATTTATTTCTGAGTATATTTTTCATATATTTTCTTTGTGGTTACCATGAGGTTAAAAATTAACATCCTAAATAGATAACAATAATATTTTTTGTGATACCAACTGTGGTGGTTTGGACCTGTGTGTATTCCAGAAAAGCGTGTTCTCAAACTTTAATCCTTTCCTGTGGGTGTGAACCCATTGTAATTAGATGCTGAGAGATTATTTCAGTTAAAGTATGGCCCACCTCAATCAGGATGGGCCCTAATCCTATTACTGGAGTCCTTTGCAAGCAGAATGAAATTCAGACAGAGAGAGTAAAAGCAACAGGAAGTAAGAAGTTGAAGGTCAATGGAACCCAGAAGAGAAGACAGATGTCAGCTGAGGCTGCCATGTGAAAGAGAAGCTCAGGACCCGGATCACCAGCATCCAGGCCCAGAATGCCATTCTTTGGGAAGAAAGCATTGCCTTGATGATACCTTGATTTGGACCTTTTTTCTAGCCTCAAAACCATGAACTAATAAATTCTCATTTTTTTAAGCCTACCCATTATAGTATTTTCTTAAGCAGTCAAGGAAACTAAAATACCAACTTAACTTCAATAGCATACACATACGCTGTTCATATACCCCTCCCCCACCTTTTTGGTACTTGCTACAAATTATATCTTTGTACATTGTATTCCAAAGCCATAGATTTATCATTGTTTTTTATGCATTTGCATTTTTGTACCTGTAAAGAAGTAAGAAGTGGAGTTACATGCCAATAAATACAATATGATAGTACTGGCATTTATAATTACCCATATGGTTACCTTTACCAAAGGTCTTATTTCTTTTTGCTACTTTTATCCACTGTCTAGTGTCCTGTCCTTACAGTCTAAAGAACTCCCTTTAGAATTGATTGTAGGGCAAATCTAGTAGCGATGAACTCCCTCAGCTTTTGTTTATGTGGGAATGTTTTAATCTCTCCCCCATTTTTGAAAGTAAGTCTTGCCAGACATAAAAATCTTGGTTGGCAATTGTTTTCTTTCAGCACTTTAAATATTTGATACCATTGCCTTCTTGCTTCCATGGTTTCTAATGAGAAGTTGGCATTTAATCTTATAGGGATTCCCTTGTACATAACTTGTTTTTCTCTGCAGCTTTCAGAACTCTCTCTTTTTCCTTGTTGGATTACTGTATGTCTGGCATGGTAATTGTTTTAGTTTGCTAAAAGCTGCTGAGAGCAATATATCAGAAATGGGTTGGCTTTAACAAAGGAGATTCATTAGATCAAAAGCTTACAGTTGTGAGGCTGTGAAAATGTCCAAATCAAGGCCATAGAAGCATTTCTGGCAGAGATGCTTTCTCACCAAGCTGCAGCTGTGGGTGATGAGGCACGTGACAGGGCAAAATGGCATTTTATGGTCTCTGCCTTCTCCTCCAAGCTCTGTTCCTTTCAGCTTTTGGCTGCCTCTGGCTTTCTCTGAGTCTCCTTGCTTCAGCTTCAGGCTTCCTCTCTCAGCTTTTAAGAGTTTTCTCTCTGTCTCTGTGGTCTTCTTTCTGTGTCTGTAGCTTTTTATTCTTCCATTTATAAAGGACTCCAGTAAGAGGATTAAGACCCACTCTGTGCCCTGAAATCTAATCAAAGTCCCTTAACTGAAGTAATTTAATGAAAAGTTCCCTTGGGGATTAGGAGTAGCTCAGTGGTTTGAGCATCTGCTTCCCATGAAAGAGGTCCCGGGTTCAATCCCCAGTACCTCAAAACAAAACAAAACAAAACAAAACAAAAGTTCCCCTACAATAAGTTTACATGTACAGGAATGGATTAGCTTTAGAAACAGCATTTTTCTGGGGTCCACATAAGCTTCAAGCTGCCACAGTTATTTTTGAGCTTATTCTGTTGGGGATTGTTGGGATTCTGAATGTGCATATTCATGTCTTTCATTAAATTTGGGAAATTTTCTACCATTATTTCTTTGACTATTCCGTCTGCCCCTTTCTCTCTTTCTTCTTCCTCTGGGACTTCCATAATGTGTATATTGGTATGCTTGATGGTGTCCCACAGGTCTCATAAGTTCTATTCACTCTTTTTAATTTTTTTTTCTTTCTGCTCCTCAGCCTGAGGAGTAATTACTTTGTCTTCAAGTTCACTGGTTCTTTCTTGGCCTGCTCCAAACTGCTGTTGAAACCATCTAGGGAATTTTTCATTTCAGTTATTGTTTTCTTCAACTCTAGTATTTCTGTTTGGTTCCTATTGAGAATCTCACAGTTTTCCCATATTGATATTCATTGTTTTCCTCATATCTTTTAGTTCTTTTTCTGTGTTTTACTTTGTCTCGTTGAGCATATTGTGTATCATTTTTTAAAGGCTTTGCTGGTATGTCCAATGTTTGGTCCTCTTCATTGATGGTTTATGGATCTTTATCTAGTTCCTTCATTTCCTTTAGGCCATGATTTCCTGTTTCTTTGCCCTGTAATCTTTTGTTACGTGAAATATACATTTATATATATATATATTTTTTTAAGATTTATTTTATTTACTTATCTCTCCCCACCTCCTTGTTATTTGCACTTGCTGTGTCTGTTCATCTTCTTTGTTTCTTTTAGGAGGCACCAGGAACCGAACCCAGGACCTCCAGTGTGGGAGGGAGGTGCCTAATTGCATAAGCCACCTTCATTCCCTGCTTCGTTGTGTCTCTCGTTATGTTTTTCCTCTTGTGTCTCTTGTTGCATCATCTTGTCATGTCAGTTTGCCACACCTGCCTGTCACGCCAGCTCACGATCCTGCTCGTCCTCTTTAGGAGGCACTGGGAACCTCTGCTCCCTGCTTTTTTGTGTCTTTCATTATGTTTTTCTTCTTGTGTCTCTTGTTGTATTATCTTGTTGTGTCAGCTTGCTGCTTCTCCTGGCATGCCAGCTCACTGTCTTCTTTAGGAGGCACTGGGAACCGAACCACGGTCTCCCAATTGGTAGGCGGGAGCCCAATCGCTTAAGCCACATCTGCTTCCCTACATTTTAATATTTTAAAGTGTTAACTCTGGGATTTAGTATCTGAGCTGCTTGTTCCTTAAGTTTGTATCCAGATAGTGAAATGACAGTTTTTTCTTGAGGGCCAGGAGTTAACCAAAACAAACCAAAGTAAAAAGCACCTTTCACAGTCTGAAATTTTACTCTTCTTTGACCTATGGGCTCCTTCAGAGCTTAAGCCTCCTATCAAGAAAATCAGCCCAAATATTAATAGAATGTGAAGTGCAGGGTTTCTCTGTCTTATGTAGGCCTGCATGAAGCCATGGAACCTATTTCCCTCCCTGGGCTTTTGCTCACTTGTGACTTTAGAAAATCCCCTGTCTACAGTTCACAGGAGTTCGAATATCCTTTGAAATAGACCTTCACTCACTCCTGGGTGCTCCACTGTGTGACTCTATCTGGTAGTCCCTTGCCCCAGGTGGTCTTGACCCAATTGTTTCCCACTCTACTGCAGCCATCTGCAAGCTGCTTTTCTGCCCCTAGGACAAACTGGGAGGGCAAGCCCTAAACAGGTTTGCCAACTCAGTCTTTCAGACTTCTACTCAGATTGGCACTGATATATAGGTACCCAGTATGTACATAGAGGTTACTCTGCTCTCTCTGGAATAAGGTCAGGGACTCACAATGGGAGCCTAGGCTTGCTCCACACTGTGTTGTGGAGGGGAGAAGGGAGGTGCCAGAAAGGGTTCTGGGAGCTTCTTTATGGCTTTTGAAGCTGTGCACTCTCCCAGTTACTGCAGCCATTTAACTGTTTTCTGTAATTTTGAGGAAGGTTACTGTTTTTAAGATTCCTCTGTCACTTTTGCCTGTGGGGAGTTGGAACAATAGGTGTCCTCAGAGCATGCTCAGTGATCTGAAATAGCTCATCAAAAACAGAGATAAGTCAACAGCCCATACCCCTACCACCACCACCTATCCCACCCCCAGAGTTCAGGGGACTAGGAGTTTAAGTCTCACCCTGAGAAGAGCAAGCTGCACCAGGAGTCAGGGCTGCAGTCTCCACTTCTGCCTGCCATGAAGCTGGGGGATGGGGAATAGTAGCCACTGCCCCTTTTTATCACAGTTTACTAGCC